>APFE031241044.1:0-10016 GCA_000404065.3 Pinus taeda | reverse complement strand
GATTAAGGGGGGGAATGTTGGACACCTAATCCTAAATGGGTTAGTGTGGAAGCTAAAGAGACTAAGCAGTCCAAGGGACCTTGGGATGTGAATCCCAACAATCACCACATGTACTATAAATGTGTATCATTTGTGAATAAAAATTGAATTGCATGTTTTATCTTTCATATCTTTCTTGCTCCCCATGTGTGTTTAACAAGTGCCCATATTATTAACACCCATAGTATTTTATTTTATCCATGTTATTCTTCTTTTTCTAAGGACAAAACTTTTTATGTTTTTCCTTTCTTTTTTTCATTGCAACGTGTGCTTGATTTTGCTTACCTTCTCCCACAACAAATTTGGCCTTGAGTCTAAATTCTTCAATATTTCATAGTGACCATAGATCCCGGAATGGATTAGCTTCTTTATTCCCATAAATACTTGAAGTAAAGTTACCCCACTCCTCCAGTAGTGCATTTAATACAACTCTAGTCATTTCTCTATCAGACATTAATTCTCCCAGATCTTGTAGTTGATCCCAGATTTCATATATCCTCATAAATTATGATATTATTCCATCTTCCATTGACACCTTCATCTTGTAGATTTATTTCCTTAATGAGATGACTTCTCTATCAGTGCTTATGAAATACAACTCTTCCAGTTTTTCATAGATTTATTTTGAAGTTTCGAGTTTAGATACATATGGGATGAGGGGATCCTTAATGGGTTCTATGAGAATCCTTTGAACCCTAACTTACCCGTTCATGCAATTGGCAAGAGCTTGAGAATATTCCTTTATTGGTTTAGTGATATATCCTTTGACATGTTCCATAACCTCATTTCCAATGAGATTCAAATCTATCCTTTTCTTCCATGCAAGATAGTTTCAAGCCCCAACCAATTTGTTTCTTTTCTCACAAAAAGACATTTTGACATATTAGATGTGGAAATAAATATACTTATTTGATAGGATACTCTTTATCCTTGTTTCTTCCTTGATGTTCATGATGATATAGATAATAAAAAACTTCTCGTTGATGAAGAAATTTTTTTTCAATAATGATCCTTGGTCTCATAGAGAGGGAGATCTTTTTTGATGTTGAAGTCTTGTTGATGAAGATCAATGATGACTTCCTGATGATGTTTTCTTTGTATATATTGACTTTAATATGATCTTGTCTTTGATGCCTTCCTTGATATTTTATCCCATAGTGTCCCTTGATAATATGCCCTTCCTTGACTTGGTCAACTTAGCTTTGATACCATGTTGAGAAATCTATGACATAACAATTAAGTGATTTCTCTTCTATTAGTAACTACTTATGAGTGTTTTTTACTTATTTAGATTATGATCTCCTTTTACTTAGGTTATTAGAGTTATTCTTCATCAAACTATTACCAATGCATAAACAATAAAGAGACATAGAATGTAGGCTACCCACAAGGGCCAAAAGCCCTCCCACTTGAGAAGAAAACTCAAAAAAATTCTTCTTCATATAGAGTCTTCAATTGACGAATAACAAGATCAAGACCCTTGACCTATTTTACACTCCAATACTAAGACATAAAACCCATTTCCTCTTCCTTGAGTCAAATATAATAATAAAAAGATTCTTTTTTTTCTTCTTGGCTTTCCTTCAAAATTTCAATCCCCTGATTTTGGTCTGCAACTTTTGGTTCCAAATCAGAAAACCTAGTTTGCATAGATGAGCAACATGAACCTTAACTAGACTGTATTTAGAAAGACACTCCTTCTTTTTAATTCATCTTCCCTTTGAATTGTCATTTGCCCAACTTGGCTACCTTTAGATGATTGTAACCTTCTCAACCTCCTTGCTACAATAGATAGGTCTACAAATTCACGCGTGTGGGTATTACTTATCTTAAAACAATCCCAAAAGAGTGTTGAAACACTTCACTCTGTCTTCCTCTCTCCTCACCAGTTATAGGGCTTCTTCTTGATCACCTTTTCACTACTTAAATTCACACTTACTTCACCAAAAATATGTGCTCTGAAATGAGGCCAAGTGGCCTATTTATTGTTTTTTTCCATCATAATAAGATGACATGTCATCGAGCTAGGTTGACGTCTCATTTGGAGAGATGTTATTATTCCTTTTGAAGCCAACTTGAAGGGAGAAGTTTTTTCTTACCTTGGAGGGCTATTTATACTTAGCTAATGACTCACACAAAATGTAACATACCCAAGAAGGGTCTGTCATACATGACATTGACTCAATTTTACTTTTATGGCTAGACGACAAAACCTAAAGACTCACAATGGGAGCCATTACTAAAAATAAAATACCTTTCTCATGAAACCCATGAAACAAGCATTACAATAACAAATTTATCTTTCTTTTTTCATCAATTACATAAAATCACAATTACACATGTCATTATGAATATTAAACCTAGTTACACTTTTCAAAAAGATCTATGCATATATGGGATTCAAGATTCATCTTGGTTCTTGTAGAAACCCTTCTAAACAATGAAAAATGATTTCATAACTCTGCATCAATTCACATTATGAATCAGCTTCATATCTTCAAGCAGATATATTTGAGCCTCCTCTTGCCCTTGGTGTGCACCTGTTCAAGCTGAAACACACAAAGAAATCATCGAATGCACACACAATTTCTTTGGTTCGATATCCTTTTATAGATTTTGGATCCTCCAATACCATGGTAAAAAACATACGTTTCCCAAATTCTATAGGCACACAAACTAAGGTAAAATTAGACTAAGTCAAATTTTCCTTGCGCGCACAAGATCTATGGGTTAAAAACTTGATTTTTTTTTTTTTTCCACCTACAAGCATGGCCACATGCCAAAAAAAAATAAAAATAAAAATCCAGTTGCAGGTTCCCTTATGGCCCTTCGTCTATGTGGTTGAAGGCTTCCATCCACCCTAATGGACCTTCCTCCATACGAATGGGTCTTAGACTAAGGAAAATCTCTCTCTGTTTAGAACAGATATTGCCAAGATTCTTCCTCATGATTTTCAATACTTATTTAGGCTCTATAATACCCTATAAATATTTTCACCTTACAAAGTAATCAATCTATTTCTTCCCCTGCACTATTCCTATGAATCCTATAGTTTCCTTATGAAAACAATAGTTGTTCCTATGAGTCATGTAGTGTTCTTTTGAATTCTAAAGTGTTCTTGTGAAATCTATATAATTCCTATGAAAATAATCTATGTTGACATCAAGGCCAACATACTACCAACAACGTCTTAGTTTATGCCTTTGATGAACATCTAGGATACATCCTTAAATTACAAATAAAAACTACCAAGAGAACCAACATCGCCTTCTAGACCTAAGGATGTTTTAGACATACAAAAACTATGTTTCCTACATTACTACATACTCTAATCCAAGCATCTCAATCCAGTACTTTGGTCCTAATAGATCCTTCAAATTAGAAAATGGAACACCAAGTTATCAAATGGGAGGATATATCTTTCCTAGAGATCTATATTGTTTATGTTCCCAAAGTCCCAAATTAACAATCTATTACTTATGTACTTATTAAAGAATCCCCTTCTTTTGTTATAATTTCCTTCCATCATCTTGTAAAAGCACCTTGTTCTCATAACCAGTAGGCTATCTTAGCCTAATCACTTAACTACTCTTCTTACTCTGTTATTTTTCATGATTATCTGCTCCTATCTCTTTACAGATTTTTGTAGCCAAGGGTGGTGAAAATATTATTTCTTTTGAACCATGAACCATGTCCACACCCCCAATGTGCATATAAAATATTTCCTCATGATGACCATATATTAATTATGCATTCTTAGAAAAGGAAGGCCCCATGGCTACAAAAATGTTCAAAATTTTGAGAAAACCTAGTGCTCCAAGATATGGCTTAGGATACAAAGATATAGGAGACAATATAATTCCACAATGTAGATTTGAATATTTTCTCCCTCCAAGAATGTAGAAATCTTCAATCCCATAAATGAAAAAAAAAAAAATTCCATGATAAGAGGTCATTATAAGTGGCAAGTTGATACTAAATGGATGAAAAACATGATAACCTCATATATGTATACTCACCCACATACAAAAGAGTTTAATGCCTCAGTGTTCGATGATCAAAAGAGAATATTAATAGAAAAATGGAAAAATTATATTTTAGAGAAAAAAACAATGTTGAATCTATTTCTATGAATGGAAGCAGAAACAAATGAATTATTCCATTCAGATGATGGATAGTATAGAAGAACAATAAGAAATTGAAGACATTTCTCCAAAACATAAATGGAACGGCCTAGATGGGATAAAAATAGAATCTAAATTCCTTTTCCCCCTTGTAAAGGAATCATTCTTGAAGAATAAAGTAAGCATTCAAAATGAATCCCATTGGTCATGAAAGAAGAAACCCCTTTGAATGGAATAGAAGCCAAAATTCAGAATATTAGTGAACAACTAAATTGGAATAATATTGCTTTGAGGGGAATGGAAGTAAATACTTTTGTTACAAAATGATTACATCCGCAAAAGGAATATTGATAGTCTTCAAGTATCAATAAACTATATTTCTTCTTCTATAAATGAAATCAATCTTTCAGTTTCATAAATCAAAGATGGTGTGAATGATACTAAAAAGATTGTTTTTAATGCAAGAGAAAAAATAGAAGAAAACTATAAGGAGTCAGATAGAAATTAAGAATCTACTTTTGGAATGATTGGAGGAATTTTAGTAAAGGTGGATGAGAAAACTGAATATATAAAGAAAATATTACCTGAAAAGAAAATAGAAAAAATCCCCATTTATCATCTTATCTCCCATACTAGTCCTCATACATCAATTGTAGCCCCACAAAAATCTATAGAAAAGTTTCCATACCTCGTTCCCAAGGGACAACCTGAATCTTCTTCAAAGGAAGAAGAACACTCCCTAGTTACCAAAGTACTACCTATTAAAGAATCAACACCTGACCTCCAAGGTAGAGGAAAAATTCCATCATCCCAAACCTTTGTTGAAGACTGGTATCCAGAGTGGAACATTGATGACATGTTAGTTGGCCAAATCAAACAAGTATTGGATAGAATGTTTGTCTCCTATAAATTTATGTACATGAAAGTAAAAATTGAAATATTTGGGAGGAACTTACTATCATTCATTATTTCTTGCTTGACTAGAATCATTGGATGAGTCACTCAAAGAATCATCTTCCTTTGGCTCTTTTGAGTGGTCCTAGTCCCCTTCATCCTACATGGTGTTTTCTCAAAGAAGAATTTGGAAGATATCTTAAGAAATTTACCCATGAACATTTATATGAAATAAAGTGTCATGGAAAACATTACAATTAGTGTGGATTGTGTTCCCTGAGATATTAAAACATACACTACCATTTTCAAGGTATTTTGTGATGTATTTGCTTGATATTTTGAAGAGATGCCAAGGATCGCGCCTCAAATTGTGGACCATAAAATTATGATGTATGATGGAGCCAAGCTACTTATGTAAAGGATTAGGCCAAGGAATCCTCATAAGGAGGTTTCTATTAAAGAAAAATATCAAAAAAAATTTCGATTTTGGTTTTATCTATTCATTACCCTTGACGGCATGGATACTTAATTCTAATCTGGTTGCTAAGAAACAAAGGAAGATTTGGGTATGTGTTGCCTATAGAGACCTTAATTTCTCATTCCCAAATGATAATTATCCCACCCCTTTCTTTGATCGGATTCTTGATGTTTGCATCAGAAGTGCTATATTTTCCTTTATGGATGCTTCTTCCTAGATATAATCAAATATAGATCAAACTAGAAGATAAACTTAAGACCACTTTTATTTTCCCTTGGGAACATTTTCTTATAGGAAGTTTCCTTTTGGTATTAAAAATTTTGGTTCCACCGAGCCATGTCCTACGGTTTTCATGACATCAAAAAAATATTGGATTCCTACTTGGATGACTTTTCTACTCATTCCTACTAAGGTGAGTATGATCTTGCCAATCTATGGAAGATCATTTTATGATTTCGCATCGACAAGATTTATTTAAACCCACACAAGTGCATATTTTGCATGGTTTCTAGGAGGTTACTTGGTTTCATTGTGTGCAAGGATAAGATCACAGTTGATCCTTTAAAGGTTGATGATATCATTAATATTCTGATGCCTCATACTTTTCACCAACCTCAACATTTTCAAGGGAAGGAAAAAAAATTTGTGTATATTTATTTCCAATTATGCTAAGAAAATGAAACATTTTATGTGTTTTTTAAAAAAAGGTGTATATATCTTATGTATGACCATGCACAAAAATATTTTGCTGGTTTGAAGAAATCCACATCATCTACACCATCATTGATCCCTCCTAATTACAATTGGTACCTTTTACTACATCTCACGACCTCTAAATCAACCATTGGTAAGGTTCTTGTCCAAGAGAATGATATGCACAATGAAAACATCATTTATTATCCTAGAAGAGGCCATGTTCATCCCAATTTTCGCTACTCACTTATTGAGAAGTTGGTTGTGGAAAATGTCTATGTTATCCAATGATTGTGACATCACATACTTTTGTGAAAAATGATGGTAATTGCAAATTTTAATTCTGTGAATCATATTCTCAGTCATCAAACCAGTGGGGGTAAATGCTTTAATGGATTGTTATGCTTCACAAGTTTGATTTGGAATTTATTGTTGTTAAATCTAATAAATCCTTGGTGTTCAAAAGGTATTTTCTAGTCTTAATTAAGCTCCTCAAAAGGTTGTGGTTGATGATTTGTTTTTTGATGAGTAATTATTCCTTATTAGCTCATATGGTCCATGGTATGGGGATGTCGTAATATATTTCCAAAATCAATTATTTCAGTTTGAGGTATCATGCGATGAACATCAACATATATGCCATCATGTTATGCATTATGTTATTATCAATGATACTCTTTATCACCTCAGAGTTGGCATGATCTTGCACTAATTCCTTATTAATGAGGAGTATGAACATGTTTTGAATGATTTATGTGCCAGATCATATGGCAGTCATCTGTTTGTGTTTTCCGCTATCCAAAAAAAATTGTGCATTGGTTACTTTTGACCCTAGATAATTAAGGATTGTATTATTATAGTTTAGAAGCACCATTCATGTCAAATATTTACAAAGATGAGACATTCTCACCCTGATCCACTTCATATGTAGTTTTTGTTAGAACTTTTTCTAAATGGGGGACTGATTGCATGTAGTGTAAACCAACATTGGAAAATGGACATGGCTACATCATTGTAGACATATAGTACTTTACTAAGTGGGTTAGGGCTATTACTATGTTCTTTAATGATGGTGTGACTATAGCATTGTTAGTGTTTAACCAGATTATTGCTAGATTTAGCGTATCCCCGAGAATCATGATGTCTCATGCGTCTCATTTTCATAACAAGGTGACGATTAAACTAGCATCCAACTTGGATTTTTGTCATGAACACTCTACACCCTATTATCCCCAAGATGATGGGAAAGTAGAGTCCATTAATCATGTCTTGCAAACCATGATTCAAACGATGGTAGGTAATAACAAATCAATTTGGAATCTAATGTTATTTTCTACGTTATGGGCCTATTAGACCTCAATTAAAACTACTATAGGCTTCAATCCTTTCCAATTGGTTTATGGGGTGGAAGTTGTTTTATTGGGTGAATGGGAAATCCCATCATTAAAACTAATTGTGGAATTCGTTCCTGAAACTTTTTTTAAAGAAGAACATCTCTTATATTTTTCCGACCTTGATGAAGAACATAGTTATGCTACAATCCTGAATGAGAGTCATAAGAGGTGCATTAAAGTCCAATAAGAAAAATTGGTTCATCCTCGTTTCTTTCCTAAAGGTGACATCATTCTTTTCTATGACCATAATCTTAACAAGTTAGACACAAGAAAGTTAGAACCTCTTTAGCGTGGACCTTATGTTGTCAAAACATGTTTTGAAATAAGGTGCTTACACATTACCTAATTATGATTGTAATCCTTATTCAAACCATCCTAATGGGATCTATATAAAAATGTGCTATGCGTAAGTTGCATCAATGAATGTTGCTTGTATATATTGTACGTTTATTTGCATATTGTCTGTTTTACCTTTTTTTTACATGTGTCATTTTATTTTCATTCACTTATTATGTGTGGTGATTGATTGGAAAATGTTAAGTCCTTCATGAGCTTACATAGGATTTATGGATGGCACTAGAAATAGTACTAACATTCTTTCCATCACCTGGGTTCTCTTTTCAATAACTAATGAACTATTGAGACCTAGGGGCATTTATATTGTCCCTACAACCGACAATTTGGTAGAACATAATGTCGATATTGAGAACCTATATAATGCTATTTCCCTTGATATCTGTCACATGGTTTTCAAACTTTACTCCCAACTCATAAGATATCAGTTGAATAGTCTCTATTCTATAACACATGCAAGGACATATTGACATAGAAAGACATGTAAACATCATTTAGAAGTCATAAGATATATCTATTGTTGGCATTATGGCACAGGTTTGGAGCTATGGCACAGGTGTTGTCCTTGATGGCAACCCTCTCTGGTAACAGATCTCAGATCAGGCACTCAGAAAGTAGAAAAAGACATATACGCAGGTTCATCTAGACAAATACGCGTATACACGTGGGTTATACATTAGAAAAGCGCGTATATGTTGGTGATCACTCTTTTGGTCCATGGCAGTTAAATCTTGGAACTTGAACCTATGTTTTGGACCATGGCGTCTCGTCAATTGTGCCGATCCACAGTTTTTGGGTTCATGGTATTGAAATGTTATGGTTTTGGACCATGGTATTGGGGAAGGTCTAGGACTATAAAAGAGGAAGGAGATCTTGTGGCAAATTATGAATCTGAATTATAATTGAAGATCTAAGAAAGTGCTAGAGCTGATATATTGGATTGTGATGCAGATCTGGATCTGAAGGAAGGAGGGACTTTAGCACAAAGGAAGGACAAGGTTTTTTCATGGGTCATGATCTTTAAGCTTAATGATAATATCTCTGTATGATTTTAATCTGCTTGATGTGGTGCTCGTCTGATCTATAAGTCTGATTATCTGGGTTATTTAGTGATTGAATATCTGGAAGAGTGTATTGTCGTTTATAGATCTGTACGCAGGTTCAGTGAAGCGAAGGCGCATATACACGCTGGTTAGGTGAAGTAAAGGAGCGTATACGCAGTTTGTTCCATAGGCAGAGGCGTATGCACGCAAGTTTCAGTCTGTTAAAGTTGCGTATATGCTTTAAGTTGTGATCTGGCTGTTTCTGCTTATTGCTGCTGGGTTTTGGGTTCTGTTTCTGCTATATGGTTTCTGGTACAGTTTTCTGGATACAGCTGTCAGAGGAGTATCTACTTGTTTCAGATCTATTTGGTGGAAAGGAGATTGATTGATTCTTGATGATTGTTTGATGTTCATGGATCCAGTTTGAAAATTGATGAAAAGTGGTCCCTGGAAGAAAGAGAAGGTTGTAGCCTTCTGTAGACCAGCATCTACATACTAGTATCTTGGCTAGTACAAAAGCTAAAGGGGGCTGTTGCTCCCTTCCAGGAGAAAACTGGAGAACGAGAGAGAGAGTAGTAACTCTCTGCAGGTTGCAGCCTGCGTACTGGTAAAAAGACTGCACCAGTACATTGTAAAAGAAGTTTTCTAATTTAAAAGGAAGATAGAGACGAATTGCAGCAGGTGGTTTTCACCCACATTGGGTTTCCACCTTATATCTTGTGTTTGTGTGTCTGATTGTCTTTCTGCTCTGTTTTACTGTCTCTGGATACTGTTATTGGATTTTGCATCACTGACTAACAATCATCATCAGAAAGATTAAGTAAAATAAGAGCATGTTCTGTATACGCGGGTTTTCTTCTGCATAGTTGCGTACATACGCAAGTTTATTAAATTGAAGTAGCGTATATCAGTTGTTTTTGAAAAAGAATAATTATCCTGATAATACTGATTCACCCCCCCTCTCAGTATTATTTTCAACAATTGGTATCAGAGCAGG
>APFE031241041.1:84811-120196 GCA_000404065.3 Pinus taeda | reverse complement strand
AGCAGTGCTGTCCATAGCAGCACAAAACAAATGGAAGGTCTACCAAATGGACGTGAAGTCAGCATTCCTAAATGGAGTGTTAAGGGAAGAGGTTTATGTTGAACAGCCTCTAGGCTATGAGAAGAAAGGTGAAGAGCACAAAGTGTGCAAATTGAAGAAAGCTCTTTATGGGCTGAAGCAAGCGCCAAGAGCATGGTACAACATAATAGATTCATATCTATTGGATAATGAATTCGACAAGTGTGAAGGAGAACCCACCGTCTACATCAAAGAAAAAGATGGTAACATTTTAATTGTTGTCTTGTATGTTGATGATGTTATTTTCACAGGTAATAATGATCAACTCATTAAGAATTTTAAATCAATCATGAAAGAAGAATTTGAAATGACTGACATGGGTTTCTTGAGATACTTCTTAGGCATAGAAGTAGATCAAAATGAAAAAGGAATTTTTATCTCACGGGCAAGATATGTAAATCAAGTATTGAGCAGATTTAACAGGCAAGAATGCAAGGCAGCGATCACTCCCACAGTGATGGGATTAAAACTCAGCAGAGAGGACAGCAGCAAGGATTTTGATCCTAGTTTGTACAAGAGTATTGTAGGCAACCTTATGTATTTAACAGCAACTAGGCCTCACATTATGTATGTTGTTAGTTTAATTTCCAGATTCATGGAGAGGCCAAAGGAGGCACATTGGCAGGCAGCAAAAAGAATTTTGAGGTATGTCAAAGGTACCAAAATGTTTGGAATTTTATATAATGTCTCAGAACATTCAGATTTGGTTGGATACATAGATAGTGATTGGGCTGGAAGTGTTGATGATCGGAAGAGCACTTCCGATTATATTTTCCATATGGGTTCAGGAGCCATTTCATGGGCTTCTAAGAAGCAGTCCATTGTAGCATTGTCTACAGCAGAGGCTGAATATGTGGCAGCTACAGCAGCAGCATGTCAAGCAGTTTGGATGAGAAGGATGTTGAGGAGCTTAGGCCAAGAGCAGGCAAAAGCGACAGTGATTTTTTGTGACAATAGCTCAGCTGTTGCATTGTCAAAGAATTCAGCGTTTCATAAGAGAACGAAACACATTGATACAAGGTTTCACTACATCAGAGAATTGGTGAATAATGGAGAAATTGTCCTCGAACATTGCAGGACTCAAGAACAGGTTGCAGACATCTTGACAAAGCCACTGGATCAGAAAAGCTTTGAATTTTTGAGGAAGTGTCTGGGTATGACCGAAAGCCCAACAGTTGAAATTAAAGGGGAGTGTTGAATTTATAATTTCCACTGCGTGCGGGCCAGCAATTCAACGTCGTACCAAAACCATCGTAGCAAAACTGAAAACCAGCGGTAAGTTATCGCACCACTCTTTGGCATAAAGTGGTTTCCGTAAAATCGACTCCGATAAAACCTTGAGCTGACACGTGGATTGGGGTGACATCACCCTCTGACATTTATCGGACGATAAATGTCGGTCAAAAGTCCTCATCCGATATGTGTCCAATTTGGTTCTTCATTCTCCGCCGTCCGATTGAACCAAGGTGCATACGGGGTGTGGTAAAATTAAATGTTGTGTGGATTAATACAATAGCCCATTATGGTTAATGAACTGTCATGTTTTTGGTAAGGTATTTAATGTTTTTTTACGGCGCCTAATATCTATGTCATACGGGAGCATGGGGGTATGTAAGATTCATTTAATTCCATATGAATCGTATGTTTTTTTTGTATGTGCGTTGACTTCGTATCATGCATCGACACGGGGAGGAAAGAAACAGGGGTTCGCAGCAACCAATGAAAACGAAGGGAAATATAATGTTAGAGAATTGAAAAACGCACAGCTTGTAAAAAAAAGATGTGACTGAGTTTATTGTAAGTAGAAGGCACAGCAGTGCAGGAGAAGGCCGTGAAGTGAATGAAGAAAACTAGGGGTAGTTTTGTTTTAAAACCATGAATTGTTTCACAGAAGTGAAAGGTAAAACTGTAAATCCCTGTAATTTTTGTTTTTCACACAGCAATGAATGTAAATGAAATTTTTACACACAGTGGTGTAAAATTTCAAAGGAGACCAAGTAATTTCTTTTGTAATGGTTTGGTGAATCCCTTTGAGTGAAAGAGGATGAATATGTATTAGTGTTTTTATTTTAATGAATAGAAATCTTATATGGTGGTGCAATACTCTGTTCAGTATTTTTTTTTAAGGCTCCTCTATGCAAAAGGATTCTGGAGTAAAGGAAACAGAACATTTCCTCTGTGTGTTTATTTTTGTGTTTTTGGGATTTTCCCCATAAAAGTCCCCAACATACACTACGTGCAATGGAACTGTCAATTGTATTGTAAATTGATAATTGCATATGAAGAGATAAGTGGATATGCAGAGGCTGGATAAATACAGGGAACAGAAATCAGAACAAGATATCCTAACACATAATTTACAGCGAAATCATTTAACTAATAGCACCGAAAAAAACGCAAAATCCAACGTTTAATTCCATCCCGTACACCCATAAAATTTAACCAATAAGAAATTTAGAATCCATGCTATAGATGGCTCTATATAGAAGCCGAACACACAATGAAAATATGTAATGACAGTTCCTCAGCTTGTTGGAAGGCAGAATACATACAATTGGATATGGAATTCATATGGGAATGAATATAATCATTGGCGTATAAGATTTGCAGAGGACTACTAACTTTGCCTAACGAAATAAAATAAAATTTCTAAATTCAAGTTCTATAGTCTGCATATTCCAAATCATGTTAAGTGTATCTTCAGAAACGATCCAACCTTGAATATCGTGTAGTATTTTCTGATCTATATATAACTTTGGCACGTTTGGCACAGTCGAGAGGTAGCCATGGCCACAGAAGCATACCAGCGGATTCCAGATGCCTTGCAGTTGGAAATGTTGATGCCCTCAGAGCTCTGCAAGTTGTTTACTCAGATTTGCAAATTTTCGAAAAAGAGAGACTGCAATAAGACATAGATAGATTGACATAGTTATAATCAAATTGCACCTGTTTCGCAAAGTTTTTTGACATGGTAGCCATAAGAGTTTCCGAACAACGGTTAGCGAAAAGAGCTCAAAGCCAAAGTATGTAGTAGCTGCTCCTAGGCTTGCCGTTGTATTTAACCATTCCCGCTCTTTCATGCGACTCGGGAATGATTAAATACAACCCCCAATCCTACGAGCAGCTACTATATACTTTGGCTTTGAGCTCTTTTCGCTAAGACTTCGTATATTACAAATACGCACCCAGTCAACATAGGTAGCCATCCTCGACTTTATCGTGAAATAACGATAGAACCACAATTAATGGCTTGTTTATGTATATTCACAGACATGCGTGATGACGCTGAGGCTCAGGGAGTATCACAGTGGGCAGGGACGAACGAGAGCTGATTCATACCAAAGTCATACATAATATAAAAAACTTGTTGAATGTTCCCAAATATCGCCGACGGTTGAGACGGCCCGCCAATTGCAGGGCACAACAATCCACTTTCTTGGTCTGCAATAAAAGCATTCGCAGCATGCAGAATGAAATAATGGTCCCCTACAAAGTGAAAAGCATGTAGAATGAAATAATGGTCCTCTACAAAGTGAAAAGTGATGGTGGGAACCCTGATTTTCCACATATGAGGAGGCAAATACAAAACAAACAAAAACATATAGAACCTAGTGTTCTTGGGTGTTTGAGGAAAAGGAAGGCGCGTCTAATTTTGAAGCAATAACGACGGAGGAAACACATGGTGAGGTTTGTCAATGGAACCGGGTGAATCACTGAAATCCATTTGAATGTATTGGACTAAATAAAATAGCGCGCTTCGAAATTCAAATTTAAATTCAACATTAATGTCGCCAGACTGGATTAGGAACTGTATGATAGAAAACATTATTTATTGGCAGTATCATGTATGCATAAGCTATGGCCATGAGCCGCATTCTCGTCGGTATTGTATGGTCATGGAGCAGTCAATGGAAATAATTTGGTCGCGTTATTTGTTGCCGAGAAACAGAGATGGGAGTCCCCATGTCGAGGCGGCCAAAACGCACTCAGGGTACTGTCTCTCGTATGGGCATGCCACACTATCAAGGACAATGTATTAATGGGCCTATAGGGTTGGAAATATTGGTTACCTGACTAAGTGCCGAAAATATTGGTTGCTTGACTGAGTGTGGAATCGATAGTCCATGATAAATATTTGCTTACGTAAAAGTAGAGTGCGCTAACCATTTCGTTTTGCTTTTGTCGGGTTGCACGGTCTGGGATCGATGGGACGCTGGAGCCGTATAGGTGGAATTGAATCGATGCGTCGAGCTCCCTCGAGACAATGACAGGATGTCAGAGATAACATAGCTTCCGGGGGCAAAATATTTCGAACGATTAAAACATGCCGATAAAAGTTGAAGCATGGGCTAAGAAGTATTTCCGCGGCAATTTCAACAGACTTGTGAAGGCCAAAATAGAGGTCGATCCCCGTCAATCTTTTAGAAACTCTCAAAAATCATTCCTCAAAGAAGTAATTGATTATCCCTACTATCCAATCATCTACTTGATTATAATCCAAAATAAGTGAACAAATTAATGTTGGGTATTTTTCTCTGTTTGATGGGATGGGAAAATTACCAAAACCACAAAAGATTAACTGAACACAGAGTCAATGCTCTGTTACCTTTGCTCCAGGATCTTTTTGCACAGAGGACCCTTTTAAAAAATAGCTGAGAACAGAGTATTTCACCACCATAAAAGATCTCTTATTCATTAAAATAAAATGATTGATATACATTCATCCTCTTTGCTGTGAGGGATTTACCAAAAACAACATTAAACCAAAACTCTGTTTTCACCTAAGAATTTACAGAGACATATTCATCCTCTTTCACTGAGAGGGATTCACCAAAACATTTTCACAAAACTTACTCTGCCTCCTATGAAATTTTACACCACAGTGAATGTGTGTAATATTTCAATTAACATTCACTGCTGTGTGAAAACAAAACTTACAGGGAGTTACAGATTTACCTTTTCACTGCTGTGAAACAATACATGGTTTTCAACAAAACAATCCACTGGTTTTCTTCATTTACTTTCTCCTTCTGCACTGCTGTGCAATCTTTTCTTCTTACATTACAGAATAAAAATTACTCTGCTGCATAAAACCCCTTTTACATTACAGATCCAAAAATATTTATGCACTTCTATGCATTCCTCCCCTGCAATACAAAATTAATCTCTGCGTTTTTCATTCGCTGGTGCGACTCCACATTTCATTCTCCCCGTATGCGTTTTTCACATTTTTGGTGCTGCAGACTTCTTTGTTTTCATTCCCTTTTACAAGCTGTATATTTTTTTAATTGCTGCGGCGAACTGAACTTTACCTCCCCATGTGCTTTCATATATCACACAAAACTACAATCTTTTTTTTTATTGGCTGCTGCGAGCCCAATTCATCTCATCCCCGTGTGCAATGCTCTCTAATTGGAGTCAACGCTTGAACATTTCATATGCACGAATAATAAAATAAAATAAACTTACATTGTATTTCCGCCCATACTTTGTATTAAAGCGCCGCAGGTAAAACATTAAAAACTTCACCTGACATTTTCCGCCCATGCTCAATAAATATTACGGGCCGTAAAACTTTAAATACTTTACCAAAAAATGTCAGCCCTTTAACATAAGGTATGGGCAATAACATTACACACATTTCATATGCACGAATAATAAAATAAAATAAACTTACATTGTATTTCCGCCCATACTTTGTATTAAAGCGCCGCAGGTAAAACATTAAAAACTTCACCTGACATTTTCCGCCCATGCTCAATAAATATTACGGGCCGTAAAACTTTAAATACTTTACCAAAAAATGTCAGCCCTTTAACATAAGGTATGGGCAATAACATTACACCACGCAACATTTATTTCACCTGACCCCGTATGCACCTTCCTTGCGATCGGACGGCGGACAACATTCCCTTTTGATCGGATGCATATCGGATGGGGTAAGAAGACCGAAAGTTACCTTCCGATGGATGTCAGTTGCTTACGTCATGGCAGTCCACGTGGCTGCACCATATTGCATCGGAGCCCCTCGTCGGAATGTTCCATCGCCGGAGAGCTGGCCCGATAGGTTTCAGGCGGTCGGTTTCTGGTTAGCAGCTGGGTGGTTTTCCGTGCGCGGCTTGTGGCATTGCAATGGTGGTTTCGGGGGCTGGTTTCTTGCTTCGTGATGGCAGATTCGGAAGTCAGGCTGCCGTTTCTGTTCCCTGCACAGCGGTTGGAATTAATATTCCAACACTCCCCTTTAATTTCAACTGTTGGGCATTCAATCTTACCCAAACACTTTCTCAACTCCTTGACATGCTGCTACTGCAAAAGAGTCTTCCTCTTAATAGAGGGATTAACCTGAAACTGTGCTTAAGAGCACCTTCCTCATGACAGAGGGATACACCATAACAATGTGCTGAAGAACACCTTCCTCTTGACAGAGGGATTCACTTGTGACTATGCTGAAAAGCATCATCCTCTTGATAGAGGGATTAACCATGTATATGCTAAAAAGCATCTTCCTCTTGACAGAGGGATACACTAAGAACTTCTCTTCCTCTCACGGAGGGATTAATGCCAAACAATGCTTTAGATGCAGTTTCAAAACAAAACATTCATTGCACTGTTGTGCATACTCATTACCTTGTTCTTTTATGCTGCTGCATATTCTCTGCTGCACTGTTGTGCTATCTTCTTTGCTGCGTCTACCCCACACTGCTGTGTCTACACTTGCTGTTGTGTCGCTGCACTTCACTTACATTTCCTTGCAAACTCTGCATTGTTGTGCATTCTTCAAAGACATAATACTCTGTCTTTTCTTGGAACAATTACACTGTCCCACCTTACAAATTTACACTGTTGTAAAGGAAAAAAATTTCTTTTCCATCTGCTGCTGTTCAAAAACTTCAAGCTGCTGCCTTTTCTTATGCATTGCTGTCCATGCCTATAACCATAGACTCTGCCATCCTGGGTTTTTATTTGCTGCTACGTTGCCTCTGCAATTTGCACTGTGGCTGCCTTTTGTTTCATCACACTGTTGTGTGCCCATACACTAACTCTTTACTCTCCATTACTTGCACATAGAGAGAAATCATACTCACGCTGTTTTGCGCTTTCATTCTTCACACAACAAAAATTAACACGGGCTGCTGCCTTTTTCTTTACACCTTGCTTCACACAATTTTAGTTTTCATTCATTTGTTTACACAATGCACTGCTGTGCAGTTCCTTTCATTTTTCTGCTGCCACACATTATCATTCACCAATGTGCATTAAAAATTTGTTGTCCCTGTTTCTCTTTATGCATTTCTTTTACATGCTGCATTGCATATGAAAACATTACAACAATTTTTTTTACTGCTGTGTATTGTACTCACTGTGCTGTGAGTATGTTCTCTCATGTGAGTATGTTCTCTCACATTTCATAGAAGGAAAACTACCTTCCATTGCTATGCAATTAAATGCATGTGCTCCAAAACAAAATTCAAAATCTGCTGTTTTATGTTCTATCTTCCCACTGCTGTGAGGGTCTCCATGCTTTGCATACTTTTCTTATTGCGCTGCTATACTTCACATTTGAGCGCTGCTTCTTTTTCTTCTCTGCTTTTATGGCAGATTTAACTTCATATTTGTCCCTTAAAAAAATGTCTTCATCAAAGAGTTGACTGTTAAGACAGTTCAGCAACAAAAATTACAAGCTCCCCTTTAATGTGTGCTTGTCTTCTTTTGGCAGACTCTTCTCAAAACAAATTTAGATCAGCTGGGGAGTTCAAAGGATTTTCAGATTGCCTTTCCTTCCTTCTCCACACTTGTGTAACTTTCTTCTTTTGCATGGGTCTAGCTTGTGTAAGAGCCCATGTCAAGTTACAATCTCGTGCCATATGCCCAACGTTATGACACTTAAAACATTCAACATTTTTCATGAATAAAAATTCATGATTTCTTCTTGTGAAATTATTTCTTGGAGATTGTCGGGGACCACAACATCTATCTCCATGAAATGCTCTACAGTCTTTTGCCATATGACCAAAGTTTGAGCAAGAATAACAATAACCAAAAAATGAACTTTGGTACCTGAGAGATGGAGGTTTGCATGATGTACTTCTGAAGCCTTGCTGCCTTGAGATCCTTTGCTGATCACCATTGCCTCTTGCCTCTTTGCCATCAGCTACATTTCTTCTTGGAGCTGGTTTTCTACTTGGAGCAGCATTTCTTCTATTGCAGCCTTCATTTTTCTCCTTGCCTTTGCTGGAACTAGGAGCATCACCATTTCTTTCTGGCTTCTTCACATCTCCTTTGCTTAAAGCATTTTCATCCTTATTTGAGGATTCACCTACATACCCAAGTCCTGATTTATCAGATGGAGATCTGTGATAGCTGAGCATGTCATCCAAAGCTTGAGAGCTCTTCATGATCTTGTTCATCCCTTCAACCTTCTTCCTGAGGAGGACAATCTCCTCTTCCAATCTTTCACACTCAACATTCTTCTTTGTAAGCTGTCCCTCAGTTTCTTCCTTGCTACGAGTAGCTTCAGCTGCTACTATTTTAAGGGAGATGATGTCTGACTTCATTTTGGAGAGTTCTTCATTCTTTGCTTGACTGCTCTCCATTTTCTTCTCAGCTTCTTGTGCCTGCTTCTTGGCTTCTTGTAGCTCGGACTTAAGGGAGGATACCTCTACCTTGCACTGTCCAATCTCTTCTACAAGTTTGTTCACTCTCTTGTGCCTTTGTTCAAGTTGACTTGACAAGGCATCTTCCTGCTTCTTTGCTTTATTCAACTGATTTGTCATGGATATGACTTCTTCATGATGCTTCCTTCTGCTTTCATCAAGTTCCTTCTTAAGCTTGGCAAGCTCTTCATGCCTTTCTTGCACTTGAAGCTTGATGAGGTCAACCTTCTCATTTTCAGCTTCTATGATGGGTTCAGAATTTCCTTCTTGACTGATGGTCATGGTCAGTGCTCCCTTTGAGTGAAGGTCATGAAGTCTGTCCCATATATCCTTTGGCGATGAATATTTTCTTAGATTCTTCTTTACAGAATCGGGCAGTCCATCCAAGATTGTCTTTGCTGCTTTTGCATTGTACTCCTTGGATTCTCTATCCATCTTGCTATCATCAATCACTGATTCCAAAATTTCAATCCCTTCAGACTATAAGAAAGTCCTCATTTTTATTTCCCATATATCAAAGTTCCCATTGAATGTTGGAGCCTCAAATAGAATGCTTTCAAATAGACTGTCTTCTATTTTAGTAGAACAGGGAAACACATCCTTAGGAGGATTCGAGACTTTCTTCTTTGACCTTGCCATTTCACTGTGTATCTAAAATCACTGACTGTCTTCAATAGTAACACAGAAAAAAAAACTTTAAGGAATACCTGAATTCTTTTGCCTGAAACTTCAATTTGCTGGAGAAGATTTACTGCTACAACAAAAGGAACCTTCCTTTAGCTTCTTTACACCTTCAAAGAGCCTGAATCTGCTATGATACCATGATGGAAATTTCTGGTGATTTCAAACACAAATTAACAGAATACAGAGGAATGCTCTGTTTTTCTCCTCAGGATCTTTTGCACAGAGAAGCCAAATAAAAAAATTTTCTCGGCAGAGCATTATATACACCCACAAAATCTTTGTATTCATTAAAACAAAATTCTTGATACAAGATTCATCCTCTTACAGAGGGATTACACAACTGTTGTTACACAAAGGTCTTCCTCACATAGAGGGATTCACAAACACTGCTTCAGATGCAGTTCCACAAACAACAAAAGAGTCGAGTCTTCCTCACACAGAGGGATTCACCAGCACTGCTTTTACAATAATATGTTCCTCACACAGAGGGATTCTCCAAGAGATTATGCTGAAGAGCATCTTCTTCTAAACCAGAGGGATTCACCAGACTATGCTTAAAAGCATCTTCCTCTTGACAGAGGGATTTACCAAGAGACTGTGCTGAAAAGCACCTTCCTCTTTAATAGAGGGATTCACCAAAAGACTGTGCTGAAAAACACCTTCCTCTTTAACAGAGGGATTCACCAAGAACTTTCAAAAAAAAATACTCTGCCTCTTTTACAAATAATTTTACACTGCTGTGTAAAATCTTCATTCACTGCTGTGTGAAAATTTTTTACATTCATTGTTGTAAAATAAAATTTCTTTCACATTCACTCTTGTGTGAAATTTCTCATTACATTCAAAATTCTGGGTTTTCACATTAAATATAAAAAAATACTTTTTCATTCCCATTCGTTTCAACAAACTATAAACACCTGTAAAAAGGGATTCCAAATATTCATTTATTGCCACAAATCTTTCTTCTCTTCCACACTCCTATGCTCTTCTCGTTTTCCATTAGTTGCCGTCAACCCTTGTTTTCATCTCATCCCTGCTCTGTTTTCATTTTTTTTTGCTCTGGTTTCATTTTATTTTTCCGCACTGATGTGCTCTCATTTTCACTTCATTACATAAGGTCAATGCCATTTAAAAAGAAACATTACAAATACAAAATGTATATCATATGCACTGTTGTGCATCTCCCTGGTTTTTATTCGTTGCTGCGAACCCTCTCATTCATCCCCTCTACAATGAACAAAAACACATTACAACCGCGAGCCCACTTTCATTCCATTACACACACAACTCATATGCGAATGAGCACACACACAAACATATAGCAAAAGCATTAAAAATATGGCATTGACTTACCCATACCATTCTTTAATTCACGCCCATACCATTCTTTAATTCGCCATGCTTCCCTGCAAACAAGAATTAAAAACATTTACCAACTTTTACCTATACCATTCTTTAATTCGCCATGCTTCTGTGCAAACAAAAATTAAAAACATTTACCAAATTTTACCTACAATTTACGAAACATCATAAATCTCATTAATTTTTTCACGTGGGAGGTCAAGCTTTATTTCAGGGAGCTTGTAAAAGATCCTCGTCCGTTGACTTAATCGGACACATTTCGCACACCTAACTCACACAAACCAAATGGTTTTTAATGCCCAGGAGTTTGGTGGTTTTCTGTTCGTACCAAGGACCTGTAGCAGCAGCGGATTGTGTCGGAGGCCTCCAGGAAAAAAAAAACTTTGGCAAAAGGCGGTGCGATATAAGAGAGTGGTTTTCGGGAGTTGTTTTCCTGCTGCATGATGGCTGATTCGGCAATTCACTGTGCTGCCATCGCTGTCCAACTGTCCGCGTCCACCAACACTGCATGCAGTTGGAATTAATATTCCAACACACGATAGAGAAATCGAGTGACGTTTTGGTAATTTAGTAAATAAATATCCTACGTTTAAAACAACTAGATTGCTTGCGAAGTCTAATACAGATACATAATTCATTTCTTATTACCGTGTTATATTAACACTTGCTTCTCAACAAGTCGAGGTAGTGTTGTTAGATAACTCGAAATTGTTAATATCTACTAGGTGGCTAACTAACTAGATTGGCATACAGTAGGTAGGGAAAAACATAGCAGTGGCAATAACAAAGAATCAATAACCAAGCGTGTTATGCATAGGAATGCTTCGATCTAGACTTAGAGAGGTTGTTAATAACTATAAACTATTTTAGGAATATTTTACTCTTTTAATTATACTTTCTAGATAAAGAAAGAAAGTCAAACCATATGAACCATAATTTTGTAAAACTATAAATAAAGATATATTAAATTTGATAATAAACCTAGGCTCAGATTATCACTTTACACACCAATTTTCTTTATACTACTCAAGGGTATTACATATAGTAAGTACAAAATACATCCAGCTATAGGCCAAGAAATAAACTGGTGTAATAAAACCTAAATTTGAATTAAAATTGATCATTAACTTATCCCTGACAAAGAAATGTTAGAGATTGAAATTTTCCACTGTAACATAAAACCATAGTGCTTATTATAGAACACAATGCTTAATTATCTAATGAATATACAATGATGCAATTAATTAATTGGTATTAATATATTTATATAAATCAACTTGTTTACTCTTAAGCCACGATATGCACAAAAAAGCTTTAAATAACTAAAAGTAGAATGATGGATTGAGAATACAAAGTGGTATAAAGTAATTGATACGAAATTACATAAATACTTTGATTTTGCATCATCAATACATATAGTACAAATATATCTCAGATGGGAGTCAGAGAAGAGTACTGCAAAGAGAGAGACATTATAGTTACGAACTCCAGGAATGGAAAAATTATAAATTAAATAGAAATTAACTTGAGAAATATCAATAATGTAATAGAGAGTTACACTATGAGTCATAACCTTTCCAAGTCTTTTTCCTTTGAACAACCAATGAATTATAATTATAATAATGCCTCCTAGTAACAACCATCCCTGTTGACGTATGAAACATAATCGAGTTTCCAATAGAATTCACTTTCAAACAAATCTTCACGGAGGCAAGAGCAGACCACCGACCTATATAAGTATATCACACAGTTAACTTGGTGTCTCGGCATAGGGTGAACAAAAATGTGTGAATTACTCATTAACAATTGTGTCATACCTATGACTCATGAGAATATGTAGAAAAAGAGGCACTAGTAAATATTTTCATAAATTTCTGGGACAACATTAGGCATCGTAATATTCTACTTATCCAGGTGTGAATAAATATGGGAAAAAATCAGAATATTTAGTTTCCTGGGAAGGAAATAATCATATATATTTTCCTTGTGGTACCTGAGCAGGAGTTATGAAAACAAATAAAACGCAGAATGAGTAGTGATAATCAACCCTTAAGAGAAATTTCAAAACCAGAAAAACAACAGTAAGAAAATCATACCTGGAGGGAAAAATTAATCACCCTCGTAAGAAAATAGGAGTGAACCGGGGATTTGTGGCTAGATTGAAAACTGGACACTCTCCTTGAGTGCGGAAAATAAAAACTAGAATGGAACCTTAAATAAATGAGAATGGTTGCCTCATACCGCAAGTGTAGAAAACCAAATCTTCAAGAGTAAACGTTTAGAGGTTACGTAGGGGCATCAGGAAATGTTGAAGACCTGAATGTTTGTGAAGTTTCTTTACGCAACGACCATTTCATTCCATCCAATTCAAGCTATGCTATATCAAAAGAGCTAGGTAGGGTAGTAATCTGGTTGAAAAATGGTAGGAAACTATAAGTATATGAAAACATATACCTATTAAATGAGAATTTGGAAAGTGGTACAAAATATTAAGTTGCACCTAAGGGTTTTAACAACAAAGAAAATCCCAAATCATAAATAGTTTACATGGTGACTTTGAAAGAATCCGAACGAGAATTAGATAAACAGTTAGAAGAGAAAAAAAAAAACACTCACAAGAGTTGAAGAGGAACCACACTGTATTCTAAGTCATATGCATGCATGGGAAAGTCCCAAGCGATGCCAAATTGCAACTTCATGCCACCATACTACCATTGACACTACAAAACATAACACAACGGACAAAAGACTCAAACTAGCATAATGAATAGACATTTTTCACTAAGAATCAACACTCGACGCATGTTTGAGTCTCCTCGCAGAACGTTGAAGAGAGGAATGGAAGCCATGGCACACAACAAGCCAAATTGATACTCAGGTGTAAGGGGCTTAGGGTTTTTGGAAAACATAAGCCTAAGAGAGGCACCAGATTTCCTCGAATGATCTGAGCTGTAGAAAAAAAAGCCAACACCGACCCCCATACCACCTTCATGTGATCATTAGGTGAAAAAGTGGACATGGCATATTCGGGTTCAAGGCATGACAACTTAGGTACATGTCCTCTCTGGTGTAAAGCGAGTGGGAAAAAAGACTCGCTACCATTTAGTTGTTATTAATTAATAGAACGATAACGACATATAGTGACAGCATCACCAAAGTGATATGACTGAACCATGAGATAAGTACGCGCGTTCTATTGTGTAAACACACATATTATACCTGGGAAATAAATAAAATTATATAGTATGCTACCCATGTTTTATACAGATATTATACCTTGGAAATAAATAAAATTATATAGTCTTGTAAATATAAGATATAGTGGGAAGACCAATTGTGACAGTTA
Organism: Pinus taeda; assembly: GCA_000404065.3. NCBI lineage: Eukaryota > Viridiplantae > Streptophyta > Pinopsida > Pinales > Pinaceae > Pinus > Pinus taeda. Next base: position 106,072 of record APFE031241041.1, on the reverse strand, counting down.
ATATGTAATATTCATTACAGTTATCCAAAATATTTACCCATATGAAGGAGTCTCGTGAAATACAAAATAAGAAATAAATATTTCCACCAAGGAAGTAAACCTTGTGATTTTATTTTTAGGTTCTAGTCATCAAGTTTTGTATGGTGATAATAATGTGTACATAAATTAATTGAATGTTGGAGGTATGTTTATATATAGGTATATAAAGATATAGGGTTATAGTTTTATATATATTAAAAAGAAAATTTGATAAGGGCGATACGTGACAAGTGGTATCACAACCTAGTTTAAAATATTGGGCCTATAATCGACAATCACTATTGAAAAAAAACCACAATTTTATTTATTTATTTTTTATGTTACTACAGAAGTTTTGATAAATAGATTGTATTTTTTCTTAAGGTACATAGGTGAAGTGGGTCACTCGGAATGGCAGAGGAGTCTCCTGCAACTATAGATGGTGCAGAGGAACTATATGTCGAATTAGCATAAGGTATCAATACCCCAAATTCTAAGTTAATAGGAATGATGAAAAATCTTCAACAATAACTAACTCATCGTTTGAACAACAATGAAGAGTTGTTGAGAGCCAGTGAAGAACATGAACGCAAAATAAGGGAAGTAAAGGACAAATCCAACCATAAGAGTGTGGAACTAGAAAGGCTAAAACACAATTAGGAAGAAATAGATTCAGGTAAATCTGAAAGTGCAAAAGAACCTTATAGAACATATTCACAGTTGCATAAGACAAAGAGAAATTTGGGTAGGGAGAATTTTGGAAAAATAAAGCCCCTACCTTTGACGGGGAAAAGGAGAAAGATGCAAAAACATTGCTTATCGACTTGATCAAATACTTTTAGGTTTATGAATATGAAATTAATTTCAAGTCCCAACTGGTTATTTACGAGTTACAGGGAAAAGGCACTCTGTGGTGCGAAGATGCTTAAAGTATACATTTATTAGAAGATAAGACAATTTCGTGGGAGGAATTTCAGAAGAAGTTTAAATCTCGGTACCTAAGAAAATGATATTATGATTACTATGCTAAGGAATTCGACGAACTAAGGTTAGGACAAGTTACCATGGACGAGTTTGTAACAAAATTTACAAACTTACTATGTTATGTGCCTTATATCAAAGAAGAGAAAAAAAAAGTACAAAGATTTTTGAATTGTTTACCAACACCTTATAAAGAATGGATTGAATTGGACAATCCTAAAACAATGAATGAGGCAGTAAGGAAAGCTAGATTATGTTATTAGTGGATCAAAAATGGAAATGAAGGAACAAAACCATGGCTAAATAAAGATAAAAACATAACTTCCATGTACATAAAAAGACATAAACCTCCCTATTATAAACAATTTGGTAAGGAACAACAGAAAAATAATTTTAATAAAGAAAGTGTTAATCAGTTAGCTCAGTCACAGACAGGGTCCAAGCCCATGGAAATGAACAACAAAAAGGGTGTAGTAGGAAAAGAACAACAACCACTAAAGTGTTAGGGTTTTCATGAACCACATCTGCTAAGGGATTGTCCACATAGTCCAAGATAATTTCAAGATATTCAAATAGTATAGGAAGCAACTACAGTAAATAATGTGGCCATAAACATTCCTAGAATTAGTGCAGCTCTAGAGGACAAATAGGTTGGACATCAATCTACCATTATTTAAATAGAAGGGACCATCCAAAACCAATCTATTTATGTTTTAAATGATCCTGGGGCTAGCTCGAGCTATATTCACCCCAAAATTTTGGAAAAATGTAAATTATCATCTGAAAATTTCCAAAATGCGTGGTCCGTACAATTGGAAACTAGTACAATATGAAGACTAATAAACCAATTAAAGTAGTTCTATGTAAAATTGAATGGTTATTCCACTATATATAATCTAAATATTGTGTCTCTAGGAAGATATGATGTACTAATTGGGACGATTGGCTAAAAAAGCAGAGAGATGTCATCAGCTATTTACAAAAGGATGTTAGTTTTTAGGACCAAAATGGAAAACCAAAATTGATAAGAGGAAAAAGAAAACCAATATTAATGACACAAATTTTAGCATTACAATTAAAATTGAAAGAAATAAACAGATGTCAGGTATAGATGGTGCATGTGGAAAAAAATGAACAATAACAAGAAAAAAAAGGCTAGAGACTATATCGATTATAAGAGAGTTTCCAGATGTTTTTTTTTTGGAGGAAATTCCTTTGTTACACCCTCATAGAGATATAGATTTTTTTGTTGATCTAGGGCTAGGTGATACCCCTTTGTCTATATCCTTGTATATAATGAGTATATCGAAGTTTCTATTATCGAAATTGCAGCTTCAAGAAATGTTAGATAAGGGCTATATCAGAACTAGTATATCACCTTAGGGGGCTCCTATAATGTGCATCGACTATAGACAGCTGAACAAGTTAAATATAAAAAATAAATACATATTGTCCTGAATGAATGACCTATTCAATCAGGTAAGGGGAGAAGCTCTCTTTTCAAAAATTGAATTAAGAACTAGTTACCATTAGTTGCAGAAAAAAGATGAAAATATCCACAAGATAACTTTTCAAAATCGGTATGGACATTATAAGTTTGTAGTGTTTCCCTTTGGTTTCTCTAACACACCAACAACCTTCATGTGTCTAATGAATAATATCCTACACAAATTTCTTGATAGATTTGTGCTAGTATTCATAGATGGCATCCTAGAGTACTCTAAACATGAAAAGGAACATCAAGAACATCTCAAGTTGGTATTATAGACATTAATATAACTTCATGTTGATGAAAAGCTCAATAAATGTGAGATTTACAAAAACGTAATTCACTTTATTTCCAAGGAAGGATTAGTTGCAGATCTTGAAAAGGTTAAGGGTATCATGAATTCACCTATACCTAAAGATGTATTAGTATTTCACTTACTCATGAGAATTGTCAGGTATTGTTAAAGATTTGCATAGGGATTCTCAAATTTATCTTACCTCATTACCTTCTTTAAAAGAAAAGGAGTAAATTTTGAATGGACAATGAAATTCCAAGAAAGCTTTGACAAACTGAAAAAATTGTTAACAAGAAACCCTATATTAAAAATATCAGATCGAAATAGGAAATTTATTGTTTGTAGTGATGCTTGTTTAGAAGGACATGTGGGTGCGTTAATGCAAGATAATACAATAATAACCTATGAATTGCGAAAGTTGAAAAAACATGAAAAGAATTATGTTGAATATGATCTATAATTGGAAGCGGTAATGCACACTCTAAATATGTCAAGGCACTATTTCTTGGGAAATAAATTCTTGTTGGTCACCGACCATATCAGGTTTAATTACTTCTTTAGTCATCTTGATCTAAATTCTAGGAAAGAAATATGGTTAACTGTCCTTGCTGAGTTTGAATTTGATATAATAAACATAAAAGGAAAAGAGAATAAAATTGTAGATGCTCTAAGTATACATGCCCATGCCTTGGTGGGAAATTCTCGAAGTAGCACTAGTATCAATTTTGGAGGACAAATTAAATAGACAGTACCAAAAGACCCTCAATATCAAGAAATATAGTAGAAACTATAGAAAAAGGAAGTCCCTCGATAAGCTAAGAACTTAGAAAAATTATTAAATTACCAAAACAGATTGTATATTCCTAATTTGGCAACGTTGAAACATATGTTATTCAATGGATAGAATCAGAGACCATATGTTTCTCACCCGAGATACTAGAAAATGGTAACAGCTTTAAGGAAAAAAAATGGCCAGGCATAAAAAATGATATAAGAGAATCTTTGGAAAAATGATTCAAGTGTCAATTTGTAGAGGTGGAACACCAAGACGTTGTAGGATTACTAAATCCATTACCCATTCCGGAATGAAAGTGAGAGGTGATCTCAATGGATTTTGTTACACGTTTACCCAGAGCAAAGCATCAACATGATTCTATCATGATGGTGGTAGAAACATTAACTAGAGCAAGGTGCTTTATACCAGTGTAGTATACTTTTGCAATGACATAGATTACAACATTTTATTGAAAGAAAAATTATAGCATATGATAGGGATGCTAAATTTACCTCAAGGATTTGGAGAGATCTGTTTGGCGGCATGGGAACCTAGTTAAATTTTAGCAATTCATATCATCCTCAAAGGGATGGAAAAACAGAAAGGGTGAATCAAATCTTAGAATATATGTTACACATGTATGTAATGGACAAACCCACTAAATGGGATTATTTTTTGCATTTGGCAGAATTTTCCTATAATAACATCTACCAATTTTCCATCAAAATGATCCATTTTGAAGCCTTGTATGGTATAAAGTGTCATACGACACATATTTGAGGGCAACGAGAAGACAAATTAATACTAGGTTCTGAAACTTAATAAGAAATGGAATAGATAGCACAAACGATTAAACAAAATATTAGAACAACATAGGACAGAAAAAAACGTTACACAGATACGAAACAAACTCATAAAAAATTTAAGGTCGAGGATCATCTTTACATGAGAGTAAAACCGAGAAAAAGTACTCTAAAAAATAGTAGTTGTGAAAATTTGGAACCACAATTCTTCAACCCTTTTGAAATTTTGGACCAAGAAAGTCCAGTGGAATATCAACTGGCCTTGCCTAGTCATATTAAAGTTTATAATGTGTTTCATATATCATTATAAAAAAAATATATTCATGATCCTTCTAATGTAATTGACTAGAATCTGATACAAGTGTAAGCCGAAGGAGATTTTCTACTAGAGCCACTATGTATTCTGGATCAGAAAAAGACTGTTCTTTGGAATGGATTTGTTGCTCAAGTTAAAGTGAAGTGGATGCACTTTACACTTTAAATGGATAACTGGGAATGTTAGGAAATCATGAAGGATGACTACCCAACATTATTCCTGGATGACACAACAAAAGAATAAACACCGAGGATGATGCTATTTTATTTTTAGAGGAAGATGTAACACCCCTCTATGCTCATGTAAATATTCTTTAAGTAGAATGAAATATTTTTAGTAATGGCAAGAAAGCCATTGTAGATTCCATTAGGAGTGAATGTGATGATGCAATATATATATTTTGATAGTAAATGTAAACTTGAAGATCTACTTGGAAAAGGAAAATTGAGTAAATGAGATCATTATTCCAATCGAGAATCCATTGTGGATAGGATTGAGAAAACTTCCCTTAATTTAATCGTAAAAATCCCTATGGGATATTGGTTAATATTTAATAAGATTGGAAGAGAAAAATGTATTAAATCACTCAGTAAGGAGAGAACACTAAGTATGGATGAATAAAGTGTAACACACGAATAAGGAGAGATTTAGTGAAAAAATGAATATACTTTTTCAAAAAATATAGAAAGAAGGGCTACGCTATGGCGTTTGTAGACACTCGAAAGCGGGATGTCGCTAAGGAAAGTTTTCTATGAAAGAAAGGCATAAAGTACCTTCACCAAGAATCATAACAGGTTGTTTATTCTAGGATAATAACATATCTTGGCTTGGGGTACAAACAAAGTTGATGGTTCATGGTTGGGTGTAAGTGTTTCTTCCAAGTTAATCCAGTGAAATACAGTCAGGAATCAACTCGCTAAGCATATGTATTTTCTAAATTTGTAGTTGTCCTATTTGTTGAGAAAATTATTCTATTTGGCTATAATCATGAATATTATTGTGTTCGGTTATAAGTGTTAATTTTTCTTTATTTGGTTATAATTGTGTATATTTTGTTGATTGGGTTATATTCTGGAAAAAAAAAATATATATATTCTAAATTATCGAGGTAAGATTGTGTGGGTATTATTCTGCAAAGTTCTGTAAATTATCAAGGTGGGATTGTGGTGGAATTAAGGTGGTATTTATAAGCAGCATAATCATTCAATTGGTCCGTTCTTTATAGTTACCTATCGATTGCATGAAAAGTCGTAATACTAAGGAATGATATAGAGGGTACAAAGGTGTGAATGATCAAAGCCATGATTGTAGCAGGTTGGAGAAATAGAGTGAGGTTTCTTTAATTTAATAAACAAAGGTCATACATTTAGACCAGCTAGAGCACTTGAGAAGTCTAACACAAATACATAATTCATTTCTTATCACCGTGTTATGTTAACACCTATTACTGAACAAGTCGAGGTAGTGTTGTTAGATAACTTTGAAATTGCTAACAACTTCTAGGTGGCTAAATAGCTAGGTTGGAATATAGTAGGTACATAAAAACATAGGAGTGAATATCATGCCAGTGTAGCATTTCTTATCACATTTAAAATGAAATTAAATAACGAAGAATTAGAATCCAAGCATCTTATGCATAGGAATGTTTCGATCTAGACTCAAAGAATCCGTTAATAGCTATAAATATTCTTAGGAATATTTCACCCTTTTAATTATACTTTCGAGATAAAGGAAGAGATTCAAATGAGATGAACAATAATTATGTAAACCTATAAGTAAAGAAACATTAAATTGTATGGTAAACCCTGTCTCGAATTATCACTTTATAGGTGATATTCATTTTATACTACATGAGGGTATTACATATAGTAAGTACAAAGTACATCCAACTATAGACGCAGAAATAAATTGGTATAACATAACCTAAATTTTAGTTAAAGTTGATAATTAACTTATCTTAGACAAAGAAATGCTAAAGGTTGAAATTTTCCATTGTAAGAGAAAATCATAGTGCTTATTATAAAATAGAGCGCTTACTTATTTGTTGCATATACAATGATGGAATTCGTTAATTGGTATTAATATATTTATATAATTTGACTTGTTTATTGTGAAGCCACAATATGCATGAAAAGAGTTTAAATAACTAAAAATTGAATGATGCATTGTGAATACATAGTGATACAAACTATTCGATACGAAACTATGTAAATACTTTGGTTTTATGCCATTAAATTATATTTGTTGATGGTGGTAGACCCACCAATGTTCAAGCAAGATCGTCGATATCAAGTGCTAGTTATACCTCACATCATTTGGTGTAGAAGTCCCATCCGCTACAAATGCATGATCTATAAATCCTTAAATATTTTCATGGCTCTAACTGTTAGCACATGATAGTGATCCAATGGTGTCTTCGAAAAGCAAGGGAAGTGTGTCTGGTGAAAGTGTAGTTGCAATTGTGTCAAGGTTATTCTACTACTAAGGGGAAAAAAGTGAACTTCTAAGTGAGATGTAGTTGTATGACCCAAGAAGAGACATACATGAACCAAAAGGATTCATCTAACATCCATCGGAATAGTCCACAATGGATGTGATAGTCGTTACAACCAACAAACAAGGAAATATATGTCTAGTATCTTGTAGAATGGTCCACAAGGATGGGATAACAATAAAAATCATTACAACAATTTTTCAAATAGATAAGCACTAAAATAACCAAAACAGTTCAACTATATTAGTACATGTGAAAGAAAACATGAAATACAAACATCCACAAAATAGTCTTACAAAAATTCACAATCCATGCCTGAAGAAAGTGATGGCCTTGAAATGCTTCTATTATTAAGAAAAAGTTTCAGGACACATATTTACAATGTACATCATTAACCCCAGTAGTAGAATATTGGAGCCACTACTTTCTCCTCAAAGAGCTAGATGATCTCTCTAATGCCTTGCAGGAGCAGCCAAGGTGAAAATGCCTTTGCTCACATAATGAGGGGGTATATATAACCAAGCCATGATGTGTCTCCTTGTCACTCTATGAATACCCTCATGACTGTTCAACTTCCTATGACTTTTCAACTTATAGGACTATTCGTATTCATGTCGTTCCTTTGGACTTTCACCTTAAAATATATTTGAATACAATAAACATGGTCCACAATAGTGATGTGGCATATGACTACTCATGACGTGATATGACATGACATTGCTCATAGGACATGACACTCTTAACATGGAATTATTGATGATGTGGAAATGTTAATTCACTATTTCTACTGAGAGATGGATGTCTTCTTACGTATTCTTTCTCTTCTCCTTTGCATGGCTTAGTGATCCAGAGTCTCCGATGATCTTAATTCTTGGACGGTAGTTGCAAACTTATGTCCCTTTTATTCCTCTTGACAAATACATTTATGAGTTCAGCTACAAGAGAGTCTTTAGGGATGCTTGCCTCCTTATTTTCCTTCTTCATCATCTCACAATGACTTTATAGTATACGTGTTCCTCCAATTCACTCATGACAGGACAAAATCAACCCGAAAATCACCTAGTCTAAGATTATGCATTATTATCCACGAACTAGGCTCAAGACATGCAACCAACTGGGGAAAGCATCCTAGTGATAGTGAACTACATAGTTCTATCAGATAGTGGTAGAGCTTGGGCTCTAAGACTACTCAATGTGGAACTGAGGGAGGCTTGAAAGGCATAACTATGTAGTTTCTAGAGGCAGTGGACTCTGAGATGAGTGAAAGGTCACTGGAGGAAGCATCTATGTATTTTTGGAGGCCATGTTAGGTTGGGTATCTATGCATCTGTAGTAGGAAAGGAAACGACTTGAGGGTTGAAGATGAGAAATTCCTAGTTGAAGGAAAACTGGGAGGTAGAACTACACAATTAGAGGTCAAGGGGGTTGTTGGATGTAGGAATTGGGCAGAGCAGTAGCCCTAAAGTGAAAGGACTATGCACTACATAGTTCTATGGAGTAGGTTCACATCCGATAGGGCTAAGACTATGAAGTGCGCAGTTGAGTTAGTGGCTCATGAAGCTAATTTCTTAGGTTAGGAATATTTTCTAGAAATGGATATGTGCGGAACAGATATGAGCTCGTGATAAACTCAACTATGATAACACACTTAACATAATTTGATGACAGGAAAACATATATTATTGGAACATACAAACACATAATCCCCTCTAAGACATATTTCATTAAAATTGGAAAAATTATATTACAACAAGATTACCAGAATTGAATTTTATGGGTACTTTGAAATTCTAGATCCACTGTTTAATTCCAAATTTGATGAAAAATGTGTTCTCTCCTTGTGTGCTTCATGACAAGATACGACAAGTGCAACACTTAAGATAGAATTTAGGATTACCGTGACAACACTTGTGCGACAATGCTCAATACTTTGTGTATGAATACTATGGATATTTACATCATTGGGAAAAGTCATATACACAACAATCAACCTTTGAAACTAAGAGGAGAGGTTTTCAAACATTGTATGAGAGTCAAATATGCCAAAAGACATCTATTAATACACCATGCTAAAGGGGCCAAAGAAATTCAAGAAATCTCGTGAAATGAGCTTAAGTGTTTGAAACAATCAAGGAAAATTCCAAGGAATTCTATGAAATTTGGGTGCAAGAAAAAATTTTGGAGGGTGTTGTAGTAGCTACAACAATTTGCAACACACTGGTTGAACTCCAAATTCTTTGTCTTGGTTATTTTCTTTTGTTCAGGGTCTTGGTTCCTCAGGGAGTATTGATTCATTGTGCAGATCACTTTTACCTTCCCGCTTAACCCATGGACAGACATGGTCCCATATATAGCTTCTCAGTTGAACACAACATAATATTCTACATTATCATAGTGTTTCGAGTTGGGAATGGTAGTGTAGCTTGCGAGCTTATGATTCTCAGAGTGTAATTTTTCATCTCTGGTGTTTCTTTATTTCGAGTAGGCCTAGACAATACCCTGAGGGAGTCACGTAGGAACAAAAGCATTTCCTTGCTGGAAGTGAGCCTCGAAAATACCCCAGAGGGGTTTCTTTCTTCACCTCTCTATGTAGGAAGCCTTTCTCTTCATTCACTTTTATTTATTTATTTAAAGAGAATTGTGCATTAGCCATTATTTATTTTGTGGTAGAAGAGGGATCCCAATTTATTGAGAGTAGAAGAGGTTGTTATTTCAAAGAAGCATATAGAGACCTACAATCTAGGTTTTCTCATTTACATTTTCCCCTTTCTCTATTCCTACTAGTTGGATAATCTTGGGTACACCAAAGCTGAAAAAACCGAGTATAGTCATGAGGTTTTCAGACTAGTCACGAGTTTACGGCTAGACAAAAACTATCAAATGGATGGATTTTATTCTCCATTGGAACTTCATTGGCCAAAAGATGTAACCAACACAAGGAAGACCGAATGAATGCTAACCAAATGTTGAAGTGTCACAAGCCCTCTTTATAGATTATCCACACACACACTTAGAAGCCAAAATATATTCATGCAAAATGCCTATTCACATAACAAAACCGAACAAAAATGAAACAAACAAACAAACAACAAACAATAAAATACTATATACATATTATAGGGAACAACCCCAAATTCTCACTGAAAATATTGTTTTAGGTCTTGGCTATTGACAAGGAGAGAGTTAATCTTCTTGTCATGTGATTGAAGATGATATGTGTTCTAAGCAATCTTTTCATGTACCGTGAATGGCCCAATCCACAAGGATTGAAACTTAGTGTGCTTTCCTTTGTCCTTGTGGGCTTTATGTCACTTTAAGAATAAGTCACCCACACTAGATATATTTTTCCCTTCAGGCTTGCTACAAAACCACCTCTTTGTATGACTCTGGTGAAGTAAAACAAAAAAATTATCTTTCAACCTTTCTTCCTGTAGCTTGTGCAGAGTGTCCATCATACACTGAGCTAATTGACATGACTTGCCTTGGGACTCTTGTCATAATTAGAGAGCGATCAAGTAAATATTCAGTGGGAGTATTGATTCTTTTCCGTACACTAGGAAGTAAGGGGAGGTGTTTAGGGAAGGTTTTAGCCTAAATCAGTTAGCCCATAAGGAATTCACCAAATCAGAGTGCCAGTTTTGTTGTTCAGAGAATATGGTATTTTTGATGATGCGAATAAGGTTCTTGTTCGTGGATTCAGCAAGACCATTCTCCTACGGATATTAATTAGCTAAATGTTTCAAAATAATACCACTTTCCAATGAAAATCATAAAGTATTAATGACGAAAAGTATGTGGCATTGTCAAAAACAAGTAGCGTAGAAATGTCGTACCTGAAAATGATGATATGTTGTAGAAATTTGATGACTTCATGATCGTTCACCTGGTTGAGCAGAATTGCTTCTGTCCACTACGTGAAATAGTCTGTAGTAGTTAAAATATAGTAGTCTTGCTCTGATGAGTGTGGGAAAATTTCCCCAATCATGTCCAAGCCTCACTGTTGAAAATGTTCTTTCACTACAATGCGCTGTAGTGGGACTGCTGATTTCTCTTTTCGTCTGGCATAGTTTTGACAGACCATACACTTGCGGTCATAATCATGAGGATTTTAATAATGTAGGTTAGTAAAATATAATCCACATAACCTTATGTGCTGTAGTGTTTCCTACAAAGTGTACCCCAGCTAGTTCATCATGGAGATCATGCAGTACCTTTTCTGAATCATGCACCTCCAAACACCTAAGTAGTACTCCATTGTGGTTCTTTCTTAACAACACCGCATTCACCAACTAATAATATAATGCTTTAAGTCAGAGTGCCCACTTCTTCTCTATGGAAAAGTGAGAGGGCACTCTATCATGCTCAAGTTATTGGTGCAAATTTGTGTTGCAAGAGTTTATTCTTGTAGTGGGGGAGGCTTTGTCAATGTTATACATCTCAATCTCTTTCTCCCATCCTACGAGCTCTTCTTCTATATCTTTTGCATTTATTGCTTCCGCTGCTAGTTGGAAAAGACCATGACCTTTGACTATGTGAATTGGCTTGTTTTCTAGATCATACATTGTTAACCTCGTCATCCAGTTGACTCTCCTTTCACCCATCTCTTATTGAATAAGCGATGACCTAACTACTGGGTGTGGAACAAAGAGAGCACAATGGTACTTCAACAGATAGGGGCTAAAGAGCTTTACCACCTTGTACATTGTATACCATTGTTTTTCTATGGCAGGGTAGTTAAGATCTGGTTCTTCCATACTTCTGCTCATGAAGGAGATAGGTCATTCATTGTTCAATTCATCCTTTAGAGTGAGTGCAACAACAAGAGAGATATTAAAAGCAAAAGTGTAGAGCAATAAATATTTACTGAAGTCCGGCCTATACAATGTAGGTGATTTTTCTAGTCTTTTTGATATGGGAAAATGTGTCGTTTTCCATCTTATCCCATTTGTTTGACAATATGGATGTAGTCAGAGATGAACTTATAGAGGAATTTGATATTCCCCAAGAAAGACTACATGGATTTCTTATTTAGTGGGAAGGTAATATGTGTGATTGTCCTGATCGTAGCCGGGTCTACATTGATCTCACTCTTATTAATGATGCGACCCAAGAGATTACCCTCAGACATTATAGAGATACTCTTCCTGGGATTCAAGGGTATCCCATACTTATGACATTGCTAAAAAATATTCTTCAAGTGGCATATGTGGTTTGACCTTTGTTTCGAGAATATTCTTACATCATCAAGATATACCACTACACATTGACCAATAATCCTGTAAAAGACAATGCCCATTGCAGATTGGAATGTTGCACCAACATTGATTAGCACAAATGAAATTCGTCGAAATAAAAATGTGCCCCACTTTGTTATGAAAGTTGTTTTAAGTCTATCAGGATTTGCAACAAGAACATGGTTATATCCTCAATATATGTCTAGGAGAGAAAACATTTCGGACCCAGATATTGTTTGCACTATTTTCTCCACGGGCGATAGGGGGTAGTTATCTTTTTCAAAGGCGCAATTGAGACTCTAAAAATCTACACATAGGTAGATCTCCCTATACTTATTCCTCACAGGAACAAAATTTGATACCAGCATCAAGTGTCACGCTCTGTATATGATACAAGCATCCAACAATTTTCTCAACTCCTTTTTCATGAGAGGCTCAAGTGTTGGATTTACTTTCCTCAGCTTCTACGGGAATCGCTTGGACCCTTCCTTGATTGGTATTACATGCTATATGATTCACATGTCATATATTTTGAGTTCACGTACATCCACGCGAAAACATCATGTTACTGCTTGAATAAATGGATGAAGGCCTGTCACTCTTCTGTTTTGTAATAAGTACCAATATTGTCATATTTTAGATCCTTATTAGTTCCCAAGTTGATCTTCCCATGTGACATAGTTGATCTAGGGGTCTTGGCATTGACAAGTCCCCGAAAGAGGTTTTGCATATCATACCACTTTTCCAATGATACCACAACCTTGGGGATGAGGTTCGCTTTACTTTTATTGGTTGCATCCTGTAGTTCCCTTTCATGATCATCCTCATCGATCGATGCGTGTTTCAACATGTTAGTATTTGACATAAAATACAATATATGCTGGTCATCACAAAAAACGTGTAAATTAGTTATATTATATGGAATGGAAAGTTTATAAATAATTTCAATAGAAAAAATGTCCCTCAATGGTGACATCCTAGCATGAACGTTTTTGAGGGAATTTTCATATGCATTATGAACTATTTGAATGGAAACAATATTAAAATCTTGGAAATGTGAGATAAGATTCCATACCTATTCTTGATAAATTTGAAGATGAGGTGACACATAATGTATAGTGTTACATACCTATCGCACCATGATTTTTGAGTCACCTACCACTTTCAAGATGGAAATGTTGAGACCGATGGCCTTTTACAAGTACAAGATGAGTGCTTCGTACTCTGTAGTTTTATTTGTTGAATCAAAATCGAAGCAGCAAGAGTCAAATGATTTCTCTATAGCAGGTCTATTAAAACACAACCAACTCCAAAGCTCTACTATGTTTTGCAACCATCGAAATATACAATCCAAACATCGTATGTACAAGGACTTTGAACTGCACTAGTAGTAGTACTACTACTAATTTTACATAGTTCATTATCACCAGTTGGATAGGAAAGTAGATCCAACTATCTGCCTGGTAGAATTAGGGATGGTTGTGCAAGATAACACCTCAGTTCAGTTTCAAGAAAGTAATCCCCAAATAGTAATTTTTTGAAAGTCATTGGCTCGTTTTGTCCATTCAAGGGAGTTCCCACATGTTTCTTATATCTCTATGATTCTACCCGATCTCGTTATTTCTACCTCTGTACAAAATCCATACGTGTGACCAGTATGTGGCAAAGTACCCTTGAAGCTTTCTAGACCAGTCTTTGCTTAGTAACACTCCATAGGATTTTGGAATATAAAAAATCATTATGTTGATGCATTAGTGGAATTTTCCATAATATTAGAAGAGGGTGATAACCTATGTGAGTTCACAAATTTCCTAGACATGAGTCTTGTCTAGCTGAATAATTTATGCATCTATCTTTTCCCATTTAGCTTTTATTTTCTTGGCAACAGATAATGGCATGAAATTCACCGATCCACCTGAATCAACTAAGAAATCATGTACATTGAAATTGAATATTTCAAAAGTTAAAAAGAACATCACATAGAGTGCGCTTGCATCGTAGTAAGACCTATTATTGCACTAAAAGCATTGCAACTCGCAGGGGCTCCTCAACTCTATTTATCAACTTGGGGTTCATACAAATTTTAAGGTGACTGTTCTATATAAACAACAAATGGAATTCTCTTGCTGCCACCTAGTTGACGATGCTTGACCCGCCAGCATGCTAGGAGATCTCCAAAGTAAGATGTCCCAACTAGGCCTTAGACTTTTTGGAGTAGGAATCCTAGCAGTGGGTAGTAAAGCAATGCATTGACTATGATAGTGCATAGAGGTAAGTGTGATATCTTTATCAGGAGAAAGTGTGTGACCTTACAATGAGTCAAGTGAGATGCATTGGGGTTCTAACACGTGGAGGGGGAAAGGAAGTGTGTCCCTTAGAAGCCAGTAATAGTATGTAGCCTGAAAGGAACACACAAGATGAATCACATCAAAAGCTAGAAAGTGGAATAGTACACAATCCAAAGTGACGGGTTAAACCAGCAACACATATACAACAAGATTCATACAATTGCATACAAAATACTTCATACAAAACTGCATAAGTTAAATAACATACGTTTCTAAACAAACCGAAATAGTCTAACTACAATAACAACATATGCATGAAAACATGTTGGTTCTATTATATATATTAACTGAAAGTTGCATCGATACATACATCATTGACAACCACTAGCTCTTATAGTGGAACATTAGAGTCAATGTCGCCTACTCCTCCAAATACATGTACTTTCTTTGCCCTATGGAGAAGCCAAGGCTCGTCACAATAATCTCCAAGCCTTCTCTCAGCAATGTCTAGCCAAAAGCTTGGCTTCCAAAACTCTATTTTATGAGTTATGTGGTTCTATTTATAGAAAAGGGTTTGGTGACCCATGACATTCCCCTTTCTGACTCCTGATCTACCCTCATGAATCTTTACATTACATAGTGATCATTCACATTCCACTAATGACACTTAGAATTTCACTTACAACATCTCTACAATACTATACAGTTTCCACATATACCAATGTGAGACAAAATAGGCTAGAGATAACCTCACAAGACAAAACATTATGACTTCGAGGATTGGTGAGATACCAACTTGGCAACATCCACTTGATGTTTCTCAGTCATGTACTGATGCTAAGCTTGGTACTATGCTGTGATTTCCCTAGCCTAATTGATGTTGTCTTCTTAATAGTGGACTCTTACCTCCATGTCATTTGTGCATGTGGTCTTGGAACATGTGTCTGCATCATCCTGAAGCATACACAAAATTTTCTTTAGTGTGGTTGGACCACCAATGTTATTTTTCAATTTTTTTTGTGCTCAGCGTAAGGTCATCATTGGTGACCTCGCCTATCAATTTCTCCATGTACGAATCAACCTCTAACTGGACTTGGCTCTTGTGCTTAGCTTTGGTAAGGGAACCTTAATCTCTTCACTCTCTTCCTTAGCTGCTGGTTTTCCCCACTCATCAACTTGTAGTATTGTTGTTTTCTCTATCATTACACCTTTCCTTTCTTCTTATTCCTTTCTCTGCTTCTTAGCTCATGTTTTTCCTTCCACTCTTGTTCTTCTTTTTGTGATCTCAGTTCCGCTACCTGCAATCTCTACTTTTCTCTCTTCCTCTACTCTTGTATCTATGTCATGTGCTTCCCTTTTCCTCTGCTATCAAATATTCCTGCATGAATATTGAATGTTATTTTTCTCTACATCTTTGTCCTCCCTTCATTATGTCAGTGATTTCCTCTTTCCCTAATCGTGGACTTGCTTGCCACCTTCTACCACTACCATTGGTTTTGATGACATTTTAGTGTTGATTCCTTTCTTATAAATAGTTATTCATATCCATATATTTGAAAGTAAAATGGAACTTCCTTAACTATTTCCCTAGTACTTCTTTCAGTGGTATCTCTTGAAAATCTCTCTTTGGTGTTATGGTATAATGACTATTGGAGAGAAGCACTAAATGGGTGTGGTATTTGTGGAACATAATGGAGAATCATGGTAGGAAAACATTAGCTCTTACAAATATAAATTTACAACATGATTAAAATGAAACGAGGGAATATGATGAGAGAAAATTTGCAATTTTGACTGACAAGGGGTGACTAACTGAATGCTAGAACTGCACATTGCATAATCCCAACAATTAGTGTGGAATCCTACTGACTAAAACTGTGGAATATACAACTAAGTCTCGGACAAGGCCTTGGAGAGATTGTGAATTTCGTAGTATTGGTGACCAAGTTCGAATACTAGATCCTAGAAATGCATAGTGTATAGTTGGTGATAGCCTAGGAAAACCTCTTGGTAATTGCAGAAGCCAACATAGAGGCATTGAGCTCCTAGATTACACAGTGCATGCAAGTGAATGTCGAACATGGGTAGGGGAAGCCCAGATATGTCCATGAGACTTTGCAAACAAGAAGATCTGAAGGATGATGTGACAATGAATGCAGATCTACCTTAGTGTATATGTATGCATGTGAACCAAGTGCAACAATCAATCAAAATGAAGGAACATGAAGTGTGTGAAGGGAGTCGGCGGATCAACGACTGTTGTTGCAAAAATGGGAAAACTCATGCGACACTTGGGGAAGGCAATGTATATCTTGAAAAAACACCTCTAGAAGCTAAAAAAGGCTAAAATTCCGGTAGCCGTTCAACAAAATGAGTGAAGAAACACTCTTGGAAGCTAGACAAACCAAAGGCACAAAAAAAGGAGCAACACGAAATAAAAGCAAAAATCACCCCGAAAATTGATGACAATGCTCTCAAGGCTCCTTGATCACCTAAGGAAGCTTGAGATTAATCATTGAATGCATAAGTGAGTTCTATAGGCATTCATTACATATATTTGAGAAAATGGAGTTCATGACGTGTATGCTTGAGATCAAGGGCAACACCAGAACCTAGCAGAAACTTATAAAGAAGGAAATGTGTCACCTTCGGGAAGCTAATAATATATTTTGTACTTCTTAGGGATACTTTTCCTATTATATTATTTCCTTTCAGGAACAATATTATTCGTTGCCCAAAAATATTTTGAAGCTTTAGGGAGGACAGGGAAACTCTCTGGTTCATGCATTGAAAGTCTCTGATCACAGTATGGTTCTACACAATTTTTGGCTGAGTGGCTCTAGCTGGCTCTCATGCTCTACACATTTTCCCAACTGAAGAAAAGTTATCAACGAGGTTTTTGGAGTTCTGGGTCCTTAGTACACTATTGGCTTAGACTGCTCTATGCAATTCCTCAGTGGAAGACAAGCTTTCAGTTGGGTCTACATAATTCTTGAGAGAAAGGCTCACTGCTAGACTACACTACGCAATTCCTTAGTGTAAGGTAGGCCTCCCTATAGCACTATGTTCTTTTCCAAGGTGGTTCAAGAACTGGATGTAACCAATTCATGGGGTTGTTAGCTTATGGTTAGATGAAAAACTAAGTGAACCTAATCCACAAAGTGAAAGAAAAATTGAAATGAAAGCACTAGTATGTGAATAGTGCATGACAATCTCACGAGATTTTAGTAGGGAGGCTTTAAAACAAAGCTTAGGAAAAATTTTGGAGGGTGGTTGTAGTTGCTACAATGGAGACAAACTGGTAGAACTCTAGCTCTCTGTATGGGCATTGTATCGTGTAAAGCGAGTCTAACCTTTCCATAACTATTGTTCAATTCTGTTATCATCATTGCTTCTTCAATAGCTTGAGATAAAGATGTAGTCCCTTACATTCCCTTGATCGATAGGCACAAATACCAAGCCAATTCAACTTATTTGTTTCGATTCAGGATTAGGGGTATATTGATGCAGAAGTAATATAAATTGTGAGAGTTTAAATTTCATCTCTCGTCTTTCTTCGTGACGAGGAGGACTATAAAGTACCCCGTTGTAGTCACTTCAGGAGCATAACCATTGCTCTGTTTCCAGCGAGCCTGGAAAGTACCCTGATGGAGTTACTTGCTTCACCTCCCTATGCAGGAAGCCTTTTTCTTCATTCATCTTTATTTTATTTTTTTCAATTTTTCATTTTCAAATAACTATGTATAGGCACTTATTTATTTCATGGGGCGGAAGATAATCCTGACTTATTGAGATAAGAAGAGGGTGTCCCTTCAAAGAAGGATGTTATATATACCTCTGAAATACTTGTTAATGCTTTTCCCCTCACCTTACTCTACTTTGACTGAGTCAAAAAGGGTTAACCAAATATCAAAGAATCAATTAGAATAGGTGGTACCAGTTGAAGTGCAAGCATTGTGGTTCACCAAGACTCACTATGAAAAGAACGTATTTTCCATTAGGTTGTGATTGACAAAAGGAATGCAAGATATTCATAAAGAGAGGGAATATATAGATAACCAAATGTTGACACTTGTACAAGTCCTCTTGTGTTTGATCCAACTTGTCTCAAAAACTAAAACACAGTTTCATGGGAATTTAAACCTATGGGTGAAAAACAAACAAACAAAGCAAAAAAAAGGATATAAGTAAAATGAAATCAAAACAAGTAAGAAAACCAAAACATGAAAGTAAAGAAAACAAAGAATAAAGTAATACTTCTACTCATAAGCTAAATAGTGGATGGGCCTGCTCATGATAAGTGATATTTCCAATGAACCCATTGGCACATTTGGTGGCCTATGTAAGTGAAGGCATGGTTTTCAATAAGGATGTTCAGGTAAACCAACATGAAAGAAAGACAAAACAATGAAACCAAACATTCTTTAAGTTTGAACGTGTTTGAGGAAAATAAAAAAGTAAAACCACAAGGAAAAATATCTGCAGATGTACCATGGTGTAATAGTACATTGCATGCAGATTGCAAACATGCACACTCTTTTGACCTTGACATACAAGAAAACATGTAGAAAGAAGACAATTTTATTTTAGCAACATGACTTGCTACGTATCAGTCCTCCAATACGTGAGTCATTGGATCATGCAATTCTGGTGGATCTTATAAAATGTCCAGATCATATTGATTTTCAATGTGCGCAAGAGATTCATGAGGATCCTAAGGTGGTTCAACATATTTTTGATTAAGAGTGGAATGAACCTCAAGAAAACGAGGACCTGGCATAACCATCATCTGGGATTGAAGTGCCTCGACAACTTGTGGTGTTTCCACTTCATCAACAGGTAAATCATCAAATATTGGTGGCTTAGAAACATCAACAAAAATTGAATCAGAATCATGATCGAATGAAGGGGAAAATATATCACGATAGCCACGATAAAAAAATTCAAGATGTACTTCGTTATCCTCATCGTCTAGCAAATCATACAGAGGGGTTGATGAGAAAAAAAAATGTTCACCCTCTGAGATTTCAGAAAGAAAATATGAGCGTAGATTAAGAAATAAATATGTGTCCTCTCCGCAACGAGATGACAAATTGACATCTAATGTGTTATTTAAATGATTAGAAGTAAAAGCATCCAAGGATAAATTTTCACAAGACAAATTAGAACTAGCATAATTGAAAAAGGTGTCAGGAAACAATAGATGATCTGCAGACAAAAGGTGGTCATCCTTCACCACAAGTTCTTCTTCATATTCCCACACATACTCATCATAAATGAAAGTGCAAGTTGGCTTCTCAACACCAACTTCATCGACAACTTGATCATCGTGAACAATGAATGTGGAGTCTGGAATGGGAGAACACAACACAATACAAACTAGAGAATAAATAGAATGAGAGAATAAAGGTTGACAGAACAGGTTCATGTGACAACCAACATGCTTTCAAGTGAAATTTGTGCATATATCCAGAGGAGGTGTGGCGGTAGGATGTGACAGTTCACTAGACTGGTTCACAACTTGTCCCACCTCACACTACATATCTAGAGTTGTTTGCTGAGAAGCAGATGGAGGCTGAATTGTGACAACAACCTTGTCCATCTTGGGTTTGGCAACTCTAACACCAAGGTATGTTGGGAGGGGTCTAAATGATTCTAACACATGAGGCTTTCTAATATGTGAATAAGTGATCAAAATATTTCATTAAGAAATTTCCAATCAATTTCATCTTTTGGTATTTGAAAAGTGAGATTACAGAAGCGATTCGAAAATAGCAAAAGGGATTTATTAGGTTCTTTTTCATAAGTGTAGAACTTTTTTATTGAGCGCTTTACAATCATAATGATAGAAATAACCTTCCAACTCTTCCATCATGTGATCATAAGAGTGAATGCAGGCTGCGGGGAATGTGAGACACCATTGTGGTGCATTCCCTATGAACATGAATGTGAACAACAAGGAGGCAATGTCATCCTATAGAACATCGTTCCTTTCATGGAGACCCATGAAGGTAACTCTATGAATAATAAAATTTGCTCTGCCTTCTCCATCATATGTGAGATGTGACAAATCATTAAGGAGAGCCTCAAACACTTCAAAATCATGTCAATGAGATAGACATGTCAAAGGATTAACTGTAATGTAAGTCATCAAGAATGTGCAGAGATTCAAAATAGAATTTGATGACTCATCTTGTCGTCTGACCTTCCTTCTAGCATTGAAAATTTTGATGGTGTTGTACCCGTCAATATGTTAGCGGATCTCCGTGGTAAGATGTCCCAATTGGACCTCAGACCATTTGGAGTAGGAGTCTTAGGAGTGGGTAGTCAGGCAATGCCTTGATTGTTTTTAGCACACAGAGGTAAGTGTGGCATCTTTCTCAGAAGCAAGTGTGTCAACTTGCAGCAATTCAAGTGAGATGCATGGGGGTTCTTTCACGTTGTTGTGAATGGGCTCCCCAAAGAGAGGTTTTGGGGCTAAAATCCCATGTTTTGGTACGATTTTGTAATAAAATTGTAAAGTCTCCACATTGTGTGGTCAGAGAGCATGAAGGTGTCAAGAGTTATA
>APFE031241041.1:69619-83690 GCA_000404065.3 Pinus taeda | reverse complement strand
AAAGGTCCATGAATTCGTAGTGCAGGAGAACGAAAATCCATGTTTGACAAAGGAATAGTGGCTAGACAGGGACCCATATACTGAAATCCATAAGATATTTTTCTATTCTTTTCGGATTGAATTATATGAGTAGATTGCAAAGCTAGTGGATAGCCAAGGAAGGTGGAGGCTTGACAGTCCTATTTTATGGACCCCTGAGTTAGTACAGAGACTAGAAGCCTCTGAGGATAAGATCACCTGCACTGTTGACCATTGGATCGATTATATTATAGGAAGGTTTGTGACAGAATTCGCGGTCGATACCTCAGTCAGTTACAACGAGGCAGAGTAGTGCTTTTTGAAATGTCCGCAAGGTAAGTACTTGAAGTCTTTAAATACTTGGATTAAGATGTTATTGTGTGAAAAAAGGGTTATGCAGCTACCTTGATGCTGAGAGCTACATGAAGTGGAAAGAATTACAGGAGCGAAGGAAGAAAGAGTTTTGAATATAGCCCATTGATTTCACCTCCTTTGAGTGATGAAGAGGGAGTAGCACGGGCTTCTCCATGGAGTGTAGTTGAGTTGATAAAACAAGGGTTCCCATGACTACCACCTCCACCCACACCACCTCCACCTTCACCACCCTCACCTACGACTTCACCCACACTGCAACGACCTCCACCCTAGTTCAACATGGCAAATTAGTGAAGCTACCATCATTTAAGGGCTTGGGAAATGATGACCCAAACCATTTCGGGTTTGTCGTAAAAGCTGTATCGGAAGCTCAAGGAATCAGTGATAATCACATGAACATGGAAACATTCATTAGTGCTTTGTAGGATTGCGCACTAAGTTAGTACATCAAGTACTATAACGATAACCCAAATGGTTGGTTGGTAGAGATCCAGACTATGTTGAATAAAGAGTTCAATAGGCCTAAATCTGAGGCTCAGTTGATTGTGGGATTCAAGGAAATCATGATAAAACCAGGTGAGACACCTTGGGAATTCGATTAGAGATTGAAGTGTAAAATCTGCGAAGCTAATATGAACTTAACAAATGAACAGAACCATGAGCAGTTCGTGGCTTCACTCCTGCCTCACCTAAGGGTTTCAATATCACAACAAAATATTATGACTCAGGAAGAGGCCTTAGAGACTGAAATAAGACTACATGAAACACCGATGCAAGATCCAAATCTGGGGGTTCAGAAGATCCATGCACAGTTGCAAAATATTTTCCTCGAAATGCAAAGTTCAAAATAGAATAGAACAGCTCGACGAGAGGTGCACAAAGAGATATGGTGCCTGAAATGTAAAGGTTAGGGGCATGACAAAGACCACTACCCAGTCTTTGCGAACTAGATTGTAGGAGGAGCACCGATGCCTTTGTGTCTAGAATCCCACACAAGACTGAGTGTAGGGCCCTGAGTTGTAGTGTGCTATGTGTCGTAGCAAGAAAAGATACGACTGATAATTGTCATTTGCTAGAGAAGTTTGTACAAAATCTACAACAACTATTCTACAACTTCTCTAGGTCAGTAGGGCATGATGAGAGAAACTGCCAAAGTTATGAATTAATGATGGACAGAACACCCGCCTATAGAATTCACACAGAAACGTGGCCTCCTAACGAGGGTGCTGGGATGGTGCAAACGGGATTTAAGGGGCGCGGACGAGGCTGAGGCAGAGGACCTGGCAGAGGTCGGGGATAGCTAATCTATTACAATTTTGGAGGACCACGACATTGTGCCTATAAATGTACTAACCCATTCTGTCCATTGTGCAAATATTGTACTCAGTTTGATCATGACATTGAGGACTGTCCTACACTGATAGCAAGGATACATGATAAAGGGGTGCTACCACCATAGCCAACTCAAAACTTGCAGATTATGAGGGTTGAGCCACATGAAGAGGATCCAAATGCAAATATATTGCTCTGAAGTGGAATTGTAATGGGTGACGATAAGGGGAAACAACTTGAAGACAATACATGGGTTCGGAAAGCTCTAGAAAAGGAGGCTGAATTTGATTCGAAGCACACATGTGAAACGTTCACGGAAGCAAAAAAGAGTTTCGTTGAGGCCTCTACCTCAGGGAGCTAGGATAAACCCTCGTAGGAAATGGAACTTTCTAAGCTTACAACCTTTCTAGAGACTTGCATGAAGTTGTTCCAGGATAGCAACACTCTAAAGGGTTTACTGAAAGTTATAAACAGGTCCGCCGGAACCACTTTGGGTGAACTGTGTGTGGTACAGAAGATCGGTAAGCATAAGGCAATGATAGGATGAGAAATGAAACTCACTCCGTAGGTAAGAGAACATGGAATGGATTAGGTCATTCTGGATTTGGGCCAAATACAAACATTTTGTCATAGTAGGCTTGGGAGCGGTTGGGGAGACCTACACTGCAGTAGTATCTGATTCAGTTAAGGATGGAAAATCAGCAGAATATCATCCCCATGGGTTGGTTATAGGGAGTAATTCTAGATATTGAAGGTGCAAGGACATTTTCTTATTTTGAAGTAATAGAAATTATGGATGACAAAAACCCCTACCCTACACTCCTGGGCATTTATTGGGCTACTCACATGAGTGGAGTAATCAAGCTAAAGAAGCGAAATATGATATTTGAAAAGAAATCACTTCACGTAATAATACCCCTACATCCTGTTGAAGGATCGCGCTATACTGAACCAGTCTGCAATTATGAAAGCAATGATGATTTGGATTGCATATATAAGATAACAACGAGAGACCAAGAATAGGTGAATCTGATAGTGAATGGACAAATTACATGCGACTGTGAGAGTTCCTGCAAATCAGACTTAGATGAGGAATTAGAGCATTGATAGAATCAACTACATGAAGTTACCAAGTTGAGCTGTAACATGATGACCCAGTCACCGCTCTGTGTGTCATCAAAGGTAAGAAATCTACCCACTTATGATGGCTTGAATGATGTGGATGTGTTTTTGGATGCATTTGAGAGGGATTTACCTGAGAAGCAGTGCTTCGAGGCTTTGGACTAGGCCCTTCGCGCTATGCCCATGAGATGCTGGGGTACGCATAAGGGTAGTTCTGATTATTGGCACAAGCGTAGGAGGATGATGAGAACATGCTTTGGGAAGCCAAAGGTAGGAGTGACAAACAGGTATGACGAGAAGGATGATCTATGTGCTCACTTGGCCAAATGGGCTAAGGCCTATGGAGCAAAGCCCCAACCTGAATGGGTACACTTGTTTTTTCACACCTTGGACATCATCCCGATGACCTGGTACTTGGAGATAGAGATTTGCCATGAAACATGGGAATGGGATATTCTGTGAAGGGTTCATAATGATGTTCATCTTTGAAGATGGGTTTGACTGTGTTGAAAAAGCACTACAAGAGGTTAAAGCAATGATATTTAGGATACTGCAGGGTCCTTTGGATCTGATTTGTTAAAAAACTAGCTCATAGAAAGATAGAAAAGATAGATGAATGCCTTAGAAATAAGGCTCTTCAAGGGGGAAACCTCTTTTACATTACACAAATGAACAATTGTTTGATGCTATAAATGGCAAGACCAACTTTGTATATATAGGAGTCTTAGGGGTCATAATATAATCAGGGCCGACATAACAATAATAATGTAAGGGCACAATGATAACAATAGTGGGCTTCTATGGGGAAAAATAATAACAATATGGGGACTACATGGGCACAACAATATAATAAGGGGATTGTACTAATAAAAATAAGGGGTTACACTAGTAGTACAGGGACCTAACATGCCCCTCTCCTTCAAAAAGTGTTGCCCTCAATGCTTGAGTAGTTCTTCGTGCTTTTGTATAAAATTCTTGTCCTACCATGTGGAATCTTCAGTGGGTAAGTTCTTCCACTTGATGAGATACTCTGAAATTCATCGATTTCATAGCTCTCGGGTTCTTATTTCTGTGACTGCTCTAGGGCTCCAATATGATTTTTCCTTCCTCGTCAAGTTTTGGCAATATTGTTTGAAATGGGATCTTCTGCAACTTTTGAATGAGTGGCCATACTTCTTCGTCCTTTTACCACTCATCCCTTGCTTCTTTTATTGGATTTGGTTGGATAATTCTACCAACTTCGAGCATTTCGGTAACCATATGTTCAGTTTTACTCGTTTGGGAATATGGATATATGTAAGGCTTGATGTTTGGAGGAAAACTTCTTGGAATCAAATGAATAGCATGATCATGATCACGAATGGGTAGGAGCCCTTTGGGAGTCTCAATTACCTTGGAATGACTATCCATGAATTTTTGAAGATCTGTAGAAACAGATGATTTCGATGTGGGAACCTCTAGAAAACCTAATTGTGTAATTACACCTCTTTGTTCTTTCTTTAGAAGCTTTGTCATTCTATTAGAGATGATTATCTTTCCCGATTTCCCTGTGATACCTCTCCATTCAGCTTCATTTCTTTCCGAAGAAAAATTCATGACAAGTTCTTGAAAATTAAAAGTTGTTGTACCCAAGGATTGTAGCCATTCGACTCCTAGTACAACATTAGAACCACCCATTGGAATGGAAAGCATTGGACTATTCAATACATATTCTCCCATGGATATCTTGATATTATGGAACTTTTGAGAGCAATTTATGGTTCCTCTACTTGCAATCAACACTTGACACTCTGGTGCTGGATATAGGAAGCAATTCAATTCCTTGGCTATCTTACAATGAATAAAATTATGGGTACTACCCGAATCAATCAACACTATTATCTTTTTATTCTTGATATGTCCTTCTATCTTGATAGCTTGAGAAGTGGTAATTCTGGCCAATGCATTACAAGATATTTTCGGATACATTTCTTGATCCTCAACGTGATATTTCGCTTCTTGAACCTTTTTCTTCTTGATATGTCCTTCTATCTTGAGAGTTTGAAGAATGGTAATTTCTGCCAATGCATTAGAAGATATGGTTGGATTCATTTCTTGATGCTCGATGTGATCTTTCACAACTTGAATCTTTTTCTTCTTAACATGTCCTTGTATCTTGATAGTTTGAGGAGTGGTAATTCCGGCCAATGAATTACAAGATATGGTTGGATTCATTTCTTCTTTCTCGATGTGATATTACACTTCTTCAACCTTTTTCTTTTTGATATGTCCTTTTATCTTGAGAGTTTGAGGAGAGGTAATTCTTTCCAATGCTTTACAGGATATGGCCGAATTCATTTCTTCTTTCTTTGGGGTTGGTTCCTAGTGTATATCTTGTTCTTTTGATGTTTCTTAATCATTGTCTTCCTCCACTTCACAATCAATGTAAAATAATTTCTTCTCAGCATACTTATGATCTTTAATGTATTTTCTATCACAATTGTAATAAAGTCCTTTTTCTCTTTTTTATTCCAATTGTTGTGGTGTCAACCTCGTAGGTTGTGGAAGGCTAGGAGAAACAAAACTTCCATCCTTATAGTTGTGAGGGGTAGAATTCCGTGTTGCGATAATTTTGCTTTCCACTTCTCTTGCCAACCTGAATTCCTTCTCCGATGAATCAGGTTTCCAAAGACGAACCTCATGTTGAATGTTATCCTTTAAAATCCCTATGGAGACATCAATCCTTTGCTTCTCTACAATATCATTTTTCCTTATATTCAATTTTTTAAAGTCCTCAATGTGCTCTTCCATTGAACACTTTTGTTTGAGATTTATAAATTGGCTAAAGAAGGCGCTTCTCTTTGTATCCTCATAATGTGCTATCATTTCCTCCGTGAAAATTGACTATGTAACAAGTGGTTTACGAGAACAAAGCACTTTATACCATAAATATTGATTCGGTTCTAAATAGATAGATGCAATACATACCTTTTGTAACAGTGGTACACCATGTAGTTCAAAATATTTCTCCATCTGTAGAATCCAACTCTTGCCATAAAAATTCCTCATATTGCCTTTTCTTGAAACAACTGTAACTTTGTAATATTGGATCCTCTAGTTTTGAAATTGTGACCTACAGTAACCCTATGCGTGCTCCTTCCAATGCCACCAGTATGATCGAAATTGGATTCTCAAAGAAAGAGTTATGCAAAATCTCCCAAGATGACTTGATTATATACCTTTTCAGAAGAGTGAACTTGTACGAAGTGCCATGTGTCACTGCTTTGATCTTCAGATCTGAAAAATATACACAGGAAATTATAGTATGTACTATTTTTGTAACTTCTTATGGAATTTCAATCTGATGGTCAAAGAGAATGTTATGACAATATTCCCAAGGTCACCTGTTTAGGATGTAATTCACGAGTTTGTGAAAACCCTAAATTCCTCAGGTCATATATCTGAAAATATAGTGAGACAACATCTAAAATTCACAAATGAGGTTTAGATCTATTTTGTCTCAAATGGGTTATTTTTTAGCTTTTGAAACTTCGTATCAGCAAGGTTATAGCGAAAATTCCATGATGACCTGTTTTAGATGAAATTTTGGAGCTTGGAATAACCTTAACCTCCTCAACTCATATCTCCGAAAATATAGCATGATAAGATCTGGAATTTGGATCCGAGGTTCATCAAGCTTTTGCCTCAAATGGCCTTCTTTTCAGCTTCTGAAACATCGCAAAAAAATAGTTATAGCAAAAATTCCATGATGACTTGTTTGGAGAAATGAAACCCTAGAATCCAAAGGTCTGATACCAAATGTTATGAAACCAACTCACAAAAGGATAGAAAAGATAGATGAATGCCTTAGAAATAATCTTATTTTAGGGGGAAACCTCCTTTACATTACACAAATGAACAATTATTGGATGATACAAATGACAAGACCTCCTATCTATATATAGGAGTCTAAGGGGTCATAATATAATCAAAGTAGACCTAACAATAATAATGTAAGGGCACAATGATAACAATAGTGGGCTTCTATGGGGCACAAAAATAACAATATGGGGACTATATGGGCACAACAATATAATAATCGGATTGTACTAATAACAATAAGGGGTTACACTAGTAGTATAGGGACCTAACACGATTCGACCCGGCTGGAATACTCAATTGCACCACGCACTAGAATGTTATAATGTGACTACTGAGGAAGAAGATGACGACCCATGAAATATTAATATTCCTAAAACCAAGGGTCACCGCGAGGTCGAGGGACCAGAGATTGAGAATCCTGAGATAATCGTGCCGCTGAAGACTAAATAGATAAATATTGGTACGAAGGCAGAGCCCAAAGTCGCGAATATTGGAAATTACTATGATGACGCGATGGTAGATAAGGTCGCCCAATTGCTCTTTGAATACCAGGATTTGATCCCTACCAAGTTTACAGAGTTAAAGGGGATAATAGGAGACATGGGCATTATGAATATCACGTTAAAACCCGATGCGCAGGTAGTTAAGAAAAGACCTTACTACCTCAATCCGAAGTATAAGGAGAAAGTCTTCTTAGAATTAGATAAGATGCTCGTAGCAGGCATCATTGATCCCGTAGAAGAATCTGATTGGGTAAGCCCAATGGTGGTACAAAAAAAGAAGCAGAAGGATCAAATAAGGATATGCATAGATCTTAGGAAGTTGAATGCCACTTGCGTGGATGATCCTTTCCTAACTTCATTCACTGATGAGGTATTGGATAATGTAGGCTGCAAGGAAGCATACTCCTTCACTGATGGGTTTTTTGGGTACTATCAGATCAAAATCGCACCTAAAGATAGAAGAAAGATGACCTTCACAACTAAGTGGGGATGTTTTCAGTACACCGTGGTGCCTTTCAGATTAAAGAATGTGCCTGCAATTGTTTCTTGCATAGACTTCATTCATAAGTTTCTGGAAGTGTACTTTGATGACTGCACTATGTTTGGGTTGGTAAAATGCCATGTGGCTAGTTTGCACTTAATTCTAGATACTTGCCTGTTATAGACATATTTGGGCACTTCAACCCCAATCACATATGTCGATAAACCAAGGGCTCTTTAACTCGTAAAATTGTTGTTTCATACCCTAAAGGATCATGGTAAACTAATTACATCATTTCCTAGAAGTTCCACCTAAAAAACCACTCAGAACTAGTCAAAATTGGATCATACTGACTACTCCTTGGTCAAGGTGCCTACATACTAGCTCCTACACTAGGCATGAGCGATGCATACTGAAGAGGCCTTCTGTGGGGTGTGATGACCAAGAATGGACAAATTTCTGAGGCAATTTGCTAGGTGGATGCTCATGGAATCTTCTACAAACTTGCTCTATGACACTTGCCTTTTTGAATTTTCCCAGCGATGAGTAAGAGATCCAAGAAATCACAAAGTGGAACTAAGAACTACAAGTGGAATGACACTAATAAAAAACCCAGACATGACTCACACCTCTACAAATATATATAAATGGATCCCTCATTTGAGAGATCTAGGGGCTCGAACTTTGTAATTTGTAAAGAAGTGTTGGCAGTTTTCCTTTGAGATGGAGCATTGTATTGTTGGGTCATCATGCTTTTCATGAGGTGAAGAGGGCTTTGATGTTGGGAGGATGATGCTGGATCAGACAGCTGGGTTGTAATTCTCCCTTCTACTATTAATAAAGTTCTTTGAGTTTTCCTCCATATAATTGTGATTTGTGAATCTGGTTAGTTTTGAATGAAATTATATGGTCAATGTATTTCTGATTCTGCATTATTTACGATATTATAGATCGAGATTCTTTGATGTTGTTTTGTTAATCTATTTCTACATGTATTCTTTAAGCGGGACAAGTAGGAGAGGAGTTGCAAGCTCTATCAAGAGGGAGAGGAAACAAGCAAGGAGTCAAGCGGAAGATCCAGGTTGGTCCCCTTTGCTTCTCTCTTATCTATCATACATAAAGGAAATTGAAAATTGCTTTGATTATTTGTTTCTAAGATAGCTACCCATCTTAGTGGGACTAGCAGATAGAAAAGACACTAGTTTTCCTGGAAACAAAATGGCGACTCTACTGGGGTACAAATAGTTTTTTGTTTTTTATTGTTGTTTGATTTATAAACTACAGACGGAGCCTAAAGTTAGCCAGATAGCCTTCGAGCTCCTCTTGCTATGCAGTTGCAAAGTAGATGAATGATGCTTTAGTCAATCTTCGGGTTGGTTTATGAACTGAACATATGACTTACAAGCATTCTAAATGCCCTTGTGGTAGCTCAATAAACTCCTAAGATCATACCCCTGTACTTTGTCTTTACTGTTCATATTAGCTAGCCTAAATCACTAAACTTAGATGCAAATTTTGAGAAAAAACCCAACTCAGTTTCACTCCCTGGCCCATCGCACTGCCTGTAACTAGAAACTAGTATGCATTGCACCTCCTCTATGTAGCAAGTGAGATGCATCCCTCTTTCTGTGAAGGAGAAGTGTGATGACTGATTGATACTATTTCTCTCTGTGAAATTTGGTTTTTTTCTCCTTTTTTCAGCTCTATTAAGTTTTTTTGCTGCTTATGATCAGTACCTCATTGCTGAAACCTCCTTCCTTTACATTATTCATCCTCCACTGATTAGGATTAGTAACTTTTTTTATGTATAAGTCCATCATTTATAGTCCTTCGTCAAAAGTAGCTTAAATCAATCTATCATTTTTGATGCAAAAGTGTTGTAACTGTCGTTTTGGATCAAAAAGAAGAGTGTTGTAAAGTCTTCCTCCTCTAGATAGTCGATTGTACTTTTGCCATTGTATTTGATTTGAATTGTTAACATTTGAAGTGTCAAAAGTAGTTTTCTATTCCAAATCAAAAAGTGTAGTTTTAGTCTTCCTTTCATTTTGAAAAGAAATTGTCGAAATGTCACTTTGAAGAAAATAGTTCAGATCTGTACTTAGTTTTCCTTTTTGGGCATTCTCACATTAAGGAAGTGAAAAATAAATACATTCATTTGCATTTTCATTTAGACTGTGAGCAGAAAATGATTTAAGAAAAGTGCATTTAGTGTGTGCTCTTTGCTCTCTGTTGAAAGAATCATAATCTTCTTTCCTTAGTAGCTAGGATTTTCATTGCCAAAAGAAAATAAATGACTATTTATCACTTTAGATTGCATATTTACGAATTTTACATCTACATCATGCGGTGAACCTTGAGAGAAAAACTTCTAAACAAGTTCAACTCTAAAATAAATCTTAATGAACTTAACAACGCTTTGGAACCTAATGCAACACATCTAGAGGTCTAGGCTAGAGATGTGTTCCAGTGTCATAAAACCTAGTAACTATCGTTTTCATTGAAGGTTGGGTGATTCCTCCTCTTTGATATGACAAGTGCTAGTAGGGAATTGTGCTCCCCATACTATCGAGTATATATTGGGAGACCACAATAGGCTTATATCCTTTATCCATAGA
This sequence comes from Pinus taeda, assembly GCA_000404065.3. Taxonomy (NCBI): domain Eukaryota; kingdom Viridiplantae; phylum Streptophyta; class Pinopsida; order Pinales; family Pinaceae; genus Pinus; species Pinus taeda. The sequence goes on along the minus strand of APFE031241041.1, from coordinate 73,383 downwards.
AAGCCGTGTCTGCCGCCCTATCGATCGCAATGCATTGAACACAACCTTCGGGAAGATTGGCTGTCGTACATAAGTCCTTGGTAATTTCTCTTTAATTTACCACCAAGGTGTATATTGCAGTTTTGCGATTGGTTTGGTAATCCCTCTGTCTAGACTTCTAGAGTAGTCACTTTCATTCCTTTTCGTCTACTTAAAAGAAAAGGTCCATCTGAGCACTTGTCACTTCAGGCTCATTAAAAATCGAAGGCGACTAGAGCCATCTTTAGCTTTTTTCTCGACTCTTAAAAATTGAAAAGGAAAAGTTGTGTCAAAGCGTCATTAAAATTTATTTAATTCAGAATAACATCCATGTTCCTTCATTGATCTTAGGTTGAGGTAATGGAGTCCACCGACTAAGGAATCCCTCTTGGGGGGAATCCTAGTCCTTTCTCTTCTTGGGGAGATATGAGTGCTCCATATATGGCCACATTGTCCCTTCCAGGAATCACAATTGGTCTGCTAGTATGGCTATTCTCAACCTCTGCCATTCAAAATACTGTAATTCCTCAGCAATCTAATCACCAACCAGTTGACACTAAAGTTGACCCTTTGCATTCTACTTCATTTGTTTCTCCCTCCCCTTCTTCCTCTTTTCTTGGTGAAAGTAGTGATGCTAGTAACCAGGTGACTGAGAAGAACAAGAAAGGGAAGGAGAAAAAGAAGAAGTCAGTTAAGCAAGGGGGCAACCATGCAGCATCTGGTGAAAATCCGGACACTCAACTTTCGAAACACAGATCTCCATGCATAATTTGCAAGGGAGACCACCTTCATCGACAATGTCCATGCATCCCTCGAATACTGAGAGAATGGTCTCCCCGTTTGCACCATCAGGTCTCATCAACCTTTGGTGATCATGTTGACAATACACCATCAACTAGTAATTGTGAAGTCAGTGGACAGAAAGGAAAAGTCAGATTTCCATGTAGGTTATGTGAAGGTAATCATGCTCTTCACCATTTTCCTTTTTTGGATGAAGCCTAGTGTGTCTTGAATAACCGTCCTGCTGCACCACAATGACTTCCACCTGGAGATAAGAAACTCTCACCAAGTCCTTCGCTAGTTGAAAACTCGACTGATGTAACTCAATCATCGGTCGAAACGTCCATCGTTGAAAGTGAACCTTCTAAGTCCATACCGTACCAAAGTCAACAAGTTGAGATGGCAGTCGACCTAGTCTTGCTTTTAGAAGGTCCACCTTTAGATGATACCATTTCCAAAGAGAATGAAAATGATGCCATTCAAATCCTTTTTGTTAATACAGGGTCTGATGAACTTGGGGGCAATCCACTCGTTCCTTTACAACAGGAGGAAAATTCCCCATTTCAAGGGGTTCATCCAGCTATTTATCCAGTACCCCCTCCAAGCAGTCTAGTCATTTCCTTCATTGGAATCAACTAGCGAGACCCCACCTTCCATCTAATGTACCGTTCCGAATCATACTACAAGTTTACAAAATGATTGTGTCTGGCACTATCATAGATGAAGGGGCTTCAGTCAGTATCCTTTCCTCAACTACTTGTAAAGCACTTGGTTCGCCATCGCTTATGCTAGAGACACGAAATTTGTCAGGCTTTAAGAAAGGAACCAGTCAACCATTAGGGATTCTTTTGAAGGTGCCCATAACTTTGAAAAGGAAAATTGTTCACTTGAACATGATGATAGTCCAAGGACCATTAGATTACAATCTACTCCTTAGGCGTGACTACATTTATAGCATGGAAGCTATTGTTTCCACACTCTTTCGAGTGATGTGTTTCCCGCATGCAGGAAAAATGGTACAGCTTATCGACCTGCTTTCATTTCCCGGTTCAAACACAGCTACGAGTCAAACATCATCCCTAAATGGTCTCTTGCATCAAGAATGTCCCTTTGACCTTCATTACACCCACCCAATTGCAGCGAGTAGTCCAATGAATGTAACGAAGCTTAGGGGGCATGCACCCTGGTGTGCTTGGGGAGATGAACCCAGCTGAAAAGACAGGTTTCTCGATAGGTTATGTGATTGGAAGTGTTATCTCACACCATTCACCTTTGTCTATTCGATGGACAAAGCCAAGGAAGTGTTTTTGTATAACCGTTGATAAAAAGAATCTTATTTAGCCGCAAGGACTTCCATATGGTGACTTGGAGACTCCTTCTCTCCATGCCTCGGGGCATGCAAACCTTTTTATGCAAGTGAAAATTGACCAATTTCATTTTTTAGCTTTTTAGCGTTTTTATCTTTTTAGAATTTTAGTTTCAACTTCTTAGGTTAGGTGATTGGTCTAATCCACCATTCAACTTTGTCTACAGTGTGCGGACGAAGCAAAGGAAGTGTTTTGTCTAGATGAAAGACAAAACTATCCTACCTAACCTCAGTACTTCCTTATCTTTTAGTGTAGTTAGCTTTGTAGTTTTCTCATTTCTAGCCTATATAAAAAGGCAGTGAGCAAATTTTTCCATGGCGCAAGCTCGCTAAAAAATGAACCTACCAATAAGAGACATATTTGACTACTGGTATGAGCAATGTTTCCGCAAGGTTCAAGCTCGTTAAAAAATAAACCCACCACTGAGCGTATGTTAATGCAAGGTTCAAGCTCATTAAAAATAAACCCGCCTTTAGTAAACGACCTCTTTGATTTCCATGATATCAGCCTTTTTGAGCCTTGGTTGTGTTCCTACCATCACCTCCATTCTTTTGGCCGATCACACGCTTCCACTTGATTTTTTCCCTTTCGAGGAACAACTGCGACGAGTGATTTTGTTAGCCACCCTCTTCACACTGCCATGTTTTGAGAAGTTCCAAATTTACCTGGAACCAGTTGCTACCTGAAAACCTCACTCGTTCTTGAAAAAACGAGTCTGTTTTAAGCTCCTTTTAGACTCGTTAAATATGAAAAGATTTCCAATCTACTGGCCTTTCCAACTCATTAAAGTAAGTGGAAGCACCATCCCTCCTGTACATTTTAATATTTTTGGACCTGAGGGATCATCCCACAAAAAAATCGAGCACTTGTCTTTTTCGGCTTGCTAAAGCGATCAAAAGTTCATCCCTTTCATATTATTTTATACCTTTTCAGACTTAAGGGATTATGCTACAAAAAAGGACTGCTAGAGTTTCCTTTTCGTCCCTTTTCAAACTCTCTAAACATGAAAAGGACCGAGTTATCCTTGTCATTAAACTCGTCAAAACAATAGCGACAAACTTGTCCACCCAGAAAAGAACGACTTTCACTGTCGCTAGGCTCACTAAAACATAGTGATAGGTTTGCGTGAAGGGAAAATTATAGAACAAGCATATGTTATCCTCCTCAGGCTTGACAAAAATAAATACGTATTGGTCAACAATGACTGGGGCAAAAGGGAAGAAAACTTGAAGAACTTCATTGGTAGCAGGTCGCTCTTTAACATGACACTGTCACTCCATCACCATGATTGAGTCGGGTTAGGTTATTTTGTTCACCAGTCATATCACCATTGGTCCTTTGTTGATCCGGATTTAAACATGAATGCAATAAAATACAGAGATAACCATATACACAAAGATGCAGCAAATAATACTTCATTTCATTAAGTGAAAATACCGAAATATGCTTACAACCAGAATTGGAAATAAACCAGCTAGGACGATGGTAGCTTATCTCTGAGAAGAGATGTGCGGCTACATGTCTCTGAACTGTTCCGAACTTGTGTTACAATGAGGCTCGAAGGCCTATTTATTATTGAGAAACAAATGGAAAACCCTT
>APFE031241041.1:35398-69599 GCA_000404065.3 Pinus taeda | reverse complement strand
ATCTACAGCATCTGCGTCTATCTGACCCTCGAATATGGGGATTTCAAAATTAACTTGTACCTTAAAGGGCGTGGCGTTTCCAGAGTAGCTGTTGGAAGCCGATGTGTCACCTCTAGGTAGTCGCTGAAGGATCTGCGCAAAGCTATCCATCATCGCGTTCCTTTGCCACTCGAGGGCTTCTTCGAGCAAGATTTTGATAGGGTCTCCTACCCCCTCGTCTTTCTTCTCATCTGCCATGGGAGGCCATCGGGATTTGCGAGGATGGTCTTGCAAAGGTTCGACCAGTTCAAGCCCTAACTGCTTATATCCTGACCTCGTTGGGGACATGCAAAAAAAAACCGAGAAAAAGCAGACTGCTCTGATACCACTGATCCGGATTTAAACAGGAACGCAACAAAATACAGAGATAACCATATACACAAATATGCAGCATAAATAATACTTCATTTCATTAATGGAAAATACTGAAATATGCTTACAACCAGAAATGGAAATAAACCAGCTAGGGCGATGGTAGCTTATCTCTGAGAAGAGATGTGGTGACTACATGCCTCTGAACTATTCTGAACTATGTTACAATGAGGCTCGAAGGCCTATTTATTGTTGAGAAACAATGGAAAACCCTTCACATTCCAAAACTTAACCCTAGAAGATGAAATGCCAAATTGTGGGCCCGGTTTTGGGTAAATTGGTACATCAATTTCCCGGGGTCGTAACTTTGGCATACGATTTTCGTTTGACACGTATGATAGCTCGTTAGAAACCTATATCCAAGAACTACCACTTTGGGAAGGGAGACATCGGTCCATGGACCCATTTTACCCCCAGATTTCCCAAAAAAAAGTCGTTTAGGGCCTCAAAACGGCTCTGGAAGTTCAGGACCCAAAAAACTGCTAAAAATAATAAACTGGGCTACAATTTAGGAAACTGAAAAGACTAAAAGAGACAGTTGTGGGTGTCTAAATGGGATAGGTGGGTGGCCACCAACATCCACCTGGATCATTCCTCCCCCCTTAGGAGGCAATGGTCCCCATTGCGTTGACTTCCTCCTTGAGATGAGGAAGCTTCTGCGAAGCTGGGTCTCTGGTGAGCTGTTCTGCAATATCTGATGTGACCAAAAATGGTGGGAAGCATGGTCGATGATGGTCCACATTGAACACTCGGTGCAAGCAAAGGAATGAAGGAATGTTGTGCTTCAAATCATTGTTTCCCGTAGCCTTGGTACTGGTGTAAGGACCATGTCCGAGTGGTCGATGCTTCTGATGGGCTCTTGGAAGGTGTTGTTTCTGCAAATGCAACCAGACTTTGTTGCCCACCTGAAGCTTGTGTGGTACCCCTATGGGTGAGGAGAAGTTGTTCCTATGTTTTGTCATGACCGTATTCCTTTGCTGCTGCTATTGCATAGAGGAACCCTGCGTGGGGGTCATGGATGTAGAAACGATCTTCCCCTTACTTTGGGAGCGAACTAGACATAAAATAAATTTCCTAGTCTGCGATATGAGCTTGCTGCCTTTCTTAGCAGTGATCAAAGAGGTGGAGGTAGGTGGGACTACCTCTGGTATCCTGTATAATGAATTATCCAAAGAAATAATGACAGCGTGACCTTGACTCATACACAGCATGTCGCCTCCACAAGTATGGCTGGCCTAATAGTACATCACAAACATCCAGAGGTGTAACATCACACAATACCTTGTCTGTGAAAGGCTTGATGCTGTAGGGAAGTCGGCACTACTGGTGAACTTTGAGATCTTGTCCTTCATGAAGCCACCCAATACTATATGGTTGTTGGTGTGGTGTAGTCGGTAGGCCCAACCGCTTCATGACCTCTGCTGAAATAAGGTTGTTTTGGCTGCCACTGTCGACAATGAATTGTAGTGGCGAACCCTTCACCCACATCTGTGAGTAAAAAAGATGTTCCTCGTCCTCTGGCTCTTCAGGCTCATTATTCTGGATCTTGGCAGTGGCAATAGTGGCGCTGGGATCCACATCAATGATCTGCTTCCCTTTGCCATTCCCCTTGTCAGGTTCTGGCTCAAGGTCAGAATATGTATCTGATTCGGAAGTCTTCAACTTGGCCACCAGTGACTGCTTGGTCCGACACTCACTTGTGTTATGAGTCAGACTCTTGTGGAACTCACACCACTTTCCTGTGTCCTTCTTCGGTTTCGTGGTGTTGTTCTTTTCTTGCGGCTTCGACGGGTTGTCTTGGGTCACCCCGCCTTGGCTTTGTCCTTTGGAATTTGGATTTTTAGATCCAAAGTTTTGCTTCTTCTATTTGAACTTTTTCTCTATTTTGACAACATATTGGTATGTTGTGCTGAGTGAAGAGATGTTCAAGAACTCCATCTCTTCCTGGATGTATCTATGTAGGAAGCCATGGTATTTGAGTACCAGATGTAGCTCAGAATATTTGATACCCAACTATGTGCGAAGGGTGTGAAAAATGTTTCTGAACTCAGGCACATCTTGGTCCCGTCCCTGCCGCAGCGTGGTCTTTTTGATGTATTTGTCCTCACAACTTTTGACAGGGTAGTACTGCTACTTGATGGCATCTTGGAATGAATCCCAGGTGGGTGCAGCTAAAAACAGTGAGCCTGTGCTTTCATCCTTCTGCTCGCAGTAGGTTTCCCACCAGTTCTTGACGTGGGGGGTTGCTTCGGGAAGAGTGAAAACAATCTTTCCCCGACTTGAAAATTCATGAACAGAAAAATAACCCTCTAGCAGATTTAACCATTTATCTACAACATCTGCATGTATCTGACCCTCGAATATGGGGATTTCAAAATTAACTTGTACCTTAAAGGGCGTGGCGTTTCCAGAGTAGCTGCTGGAAGCCGATGTGTCGCCTCTAGGTAGCCGTTGAAGGATTTGCGCAAAGTTATCCATCATCACGTTCCTTTGTTGCTCGAGCACTTATTCGAGCAAGATTTTGATAGGATCTCCTGCCCCCTTGTCTTTCATCCCATCTGCCATGGGAGGCCATCGGGATTTGCGAGGCTGGTCTTGCAAAGGTTTGATCAATTCAAGCCCTAACTCCTTATATCCCGACCTCGTAGGGGACATGCAAAGAAAAACAGAGAAAAAGCAGACCGCTCTGATACCACTGATCTAGATTTAAACAGGAACGTAATAAAAGACAGAGATAACCATATACACAAATATGCAGTGGAAATAATGATTCATTTCATTAATGGAAAATACTGAAATATGCTTACAACCAAAAATGGAAATAACCCAGCTAGGGCGATGGTAGCTTATCTCTGAGAATAGATGTGGTGGCTACATGCCTCTGAATTGTTCTGAATTGTGTTACAATGAGGCTTGAAGGCCTATTTATTTTTGAGAAACAATGGAAAACCCTTCACATTCCAAAAGCTAACCCTAGAAGATGAAACACCAAATTGTGGGCCCCGTTTTGGGTAAATTGGTAGATCAATTTCCTAGGGTCGTAACTTTGGCATACGATCTCCATTTGACGGATATGATGGCTCGTTAAAAATATCTGTCTGAGAACTACCACTTTGGGAAGGGAAACATCGGTCCATGGACCAACATAGCCCCCAGATTTCCCAAAAAAAATCTCGTTTAGGGCCTCAAAACGGCTCCGGAAGTTCAGGACCCAAAAAAATTGCTAAAAATAGTAAACTGGGCTACAATTTAGGAAACTGAAAAGACTGAAAGAGACAGTTGTTGGGGTCCAAATAGGATAGGTGGGTGGCCACCAGCATCCACCTAGATCATTTGTACCATCCATCCTTTTGGGTTAATGCTACCAATCCATCTCAGTGTTGCTGATATGTTCAAGAGAAGTCATTTAGAGAATTCACCACCTAGCTAATGCCTTATCCACTACAATACCTTCACCCTCCATTTTCCATGATCGTCATTCCTGAACCTTGTATCATTAGATCACTTTCACCTCCAAGAAATAATTTTCTTCGTTTTGTGTCGTAGATGTGGGATACATCAAGGCCCTCCTATGATGGGTCACTTCTTGTTGACATCAGCTCATTATCCAAGAAGTTGACCTAGAAACAACCCTTTCAGTACTTTGAAGCTTGCATGCATCAATGGCAAGTTTCTCACTTATGGTGACAAATTTACATCAATGGCCTTTGACCGAAAGATTTTATGTGGTGTTAGACATCGGATCATATATTCATACAACGTGAATTGTACTGTAGTACCTTGAGGATCATTATCATTATCGGTGATTCCTCTTGCACTTGTTAACAGCTCACATCAATGGCTAGTAATCAAGCGATGTCTTTCCATGTTCGACTTCAAGACATCTTTTCACATGGATCGACTTGTACATCATGCGAAGATTGAACGAGTTTGAAGTCCCTGAATCTAGTTTCATCCATCTGGGTTGTGATAAATTTAGGAGTATAAAGACATAAAATGTACACAGAAGATGCAGAGATAATCATCCAAGCTAAGGGATGATGACTCTACTTACAAAGAATCACCAGTCTGCAACAGTAGACGATTATCTGTCCTATGTACATGAAAATGAATTTATAAAGTTGAGCATGGGAATGCTCACCTTAGCTAGATCATGAAAATAATATGATGATGATGTATTATATTGTATTTTATACAGGTCACCTTCCAATTCAAATACCTCGGATTCTCATGATAAAGCATTTCACCCAACATCAAAAGATTTATGACCTTGAGCTTTAGGGGGCAATTGTTATAGACATATTTGGGAACTTCAACCCGAATCACATATGTCGATAAACCAAGGGCTCTTTAACCCCTCAAAGTGTTGTTTCATACCCTAGAGGATCATGGTCAACTGATTACATCATTTCCTAGAAGCTCCACCTAAACAACCACTAAGAACTGGTCAAAACTGAGCCATACTGACTACTCCTGGGTCAAGGTGCGATGCATACTGGCTCCTACACTAGGCAGGTGCGATGCATACTGAAGAGGCCTTCTATGGGGTACGATGATAAAAAATGGCCAAATCCCTGAGTCAGTTTGCTAAGTGGATGCTCATGGAATATTCTAGAAACTTCCTCTATGACACCTGCCTCTCTGATTTCGCCCAGGGATGAGTAAGAGATACAAGAAATCTCCAAGTGGAACTAAGAACTACAAGTGGAATGGCACTAATCAAAAACCCGGAGATGACTCACACCTCTGCAAATATATATAAATGGATCCCTCATTTGAGAGATCTAGGGGTTGGAACTTTGTAATTTGTAAAGAAGTGCTGTTAGTTTGTCTTTGAGAAGGAGCATTGTATTGTTGGGTGATCTTGCTTTTCATGAGGTGAAGAGGCTTTGATGCTGGGAAAATGATGTTGGATCAGACAGCTGGGTTGTAATTCTCCCTTCTACTATTAATAAAGTTCTTTGAGTTTTCTTCCATATAGTCGTGTATTTGTGAATCTTGTTATTCGTGAATGCAATTGTATGGTCAATGTATTTTTGATTCTACATTGTTTATGATATTATAGATCGAGATGCTTTGATATTGTTTTGTTACTCTGTTTCTACAGGTATTCTTTAAGCAGGACAAGTAGGAGAGGAGTTGCAACCTCTATAAAGGGGAAGAGGAAACAAGCAAGGAGTCAAGCGGAAGAACCAGGTTACTCCCCTTTTCTTCTCATCTATCATACATAAAAGAATTTGCAAATTGCTTTGATTGTTTGTTTCTAAGATAGCTACCCATCTTAGTGGGACTAGAAGATCAAAAAGACACTAGCTTTCCCAGGAACGTTGTCGAAGGTACCATATTGCACTTAATCTAAAGAAATGTCTATTTTGTGTCCCTTTTGGGACTTTTCTGGGTCATGTGGTATGCAGACAGGGATTGATGGTAGATTGTAGGAAGATCATAGTGATACTTAACCTGGAGGCACTAAGGAGTGTGAAATAGATGCGTGCAATCTTGGGACATACTGGGTACTACAGGAAGTTCATCAAGGGCTATGGTTAGATCACCGTGCCTATAGAGAAGATTTTAAAAAAGGATGTCACTTTTTATTGGAACGAGGACTGTCAAAATAGCTTGGATGTGCTGAAGGGAAAAATGGTCACCATGCCACTTTAAGTCTTCCCAGATTGGAAGAAGGAGTCTCATTTACATGTCAATGCATCATGTATAGCACTGGGAGGAATACTGAGATAGGTTGGTGGAGGATAATTGGACCATTCTATAGCGTTCGCAAGCACGAGGTTATCCAAGGCTAATAAGAACTATTCCACCACCGAGTGCGAAGGACTAGCCATGGTACACACACTCTAGAAGTTTAGACACTATTTGCTAGGTGGACATTTAAGATGTATATGGATCATTCTGCATTGAAATACCTGGTCAACAATCCTGTGTTTGGGGGGAGAATCTGCAGGTGGTTGTTATTGTTCTAGGAGTAGGATTTTAAAGTTATTGTAAATCCTAGATGATTGAACATGGGACTAGACCATTTGTTGTGAATTTAAATGGGGAAAGAGCCCACTAATTTGGATGAGGGATTGCCTAACGTGCAACTCTTTGTAGTGCGCATTATGGATGGTAACTTTAAAGACATCATACACTTCCTAACGATAGGAACTACCCCAGAAGGCTATGCCACCAAGTAGAAAAAGGAGTTAGTGGTGTGTGTGGTAGAATTTTCTATCATTGCCATACATCTATAAAAAATGGGGTTTGATGAAGTATTATGATGATATATATTGATGTTTGAAAGGAGCAGTATCCTTGCGGGTGATCATAGGGGCATCACGGGAGGGCATTATGGAGGAAGGGCGATCGCACAAAAGATCCTACGTGCAAGGTTGTGGTGTCCAACCCTCCATCAGGTTTCAAAAGTTTATTGCAGGGCATGCAGCATGTGTCAAAGGACTGGTAGGCCATTGCAGGGAGATGAGATGCCTTTGAGCCCACAGATGATGTTAGAACCTTTCGAGAAATGGACAATAGATTTTATGGGACCCATTCAGCCCCAAGTGAAGAAGACAGGAGCACAATACATTATCACTGAGACTAAGTATTTTACTTCATGGGCAGAGGCACAGCCTATGAAGAACTGCAAAAGCGTGAGTGCTGCGAAGTTTCTCTTTGAGTATGTATTGATGTGATTTGGGTGTCCAAAGATTTTGATGAGTGATCATGGTACACACTTTCTGAATGAAATGATTAGCATGCCGACTGAGGAATTTTAGGTATATCACTAGAAAATCACCCCTTATCACCCACAAGCTAATGTGATGGTGGAACCATTCAATAAGGTAGAGGCGAACATGCTGAGCAAGGTCTGTAACACTCAGCGAAGTGATTGGGACCTGCTCATACCCATAGTACTATGGGCCTATCGAACAACATGCAAAAAGTTAACTGGGTAGACACCCTCCAAGCTTGTATATTGTGTGGAAGTAGTAATGCCCATGGAATACATTGTGCCTAGTCTGCGCATAGCAGAAATCATAGGAATGAAGGATCGTGGAGCCCTGGAAGAGAGGCTTACGCCGCTTGGTGAGCTTGAGGAAGAAAGGTTCCTAGCTGGATTTCACCAATATGTCCAAAAGTAGTGTGAAAAAGCATGGCATCATTGGCACATTAAACTATGTACCTTTAAGGTAAATGATATGGTTTTGTTATATGATAACAAGTTTGATAAATTTCTAGGGAAATTTAGGATGCACTGACTAGGGCCCTATGTCATTAAGGAGATTACCAATGGTGGAGTAGTTTATTTGGTTAAATTGAACAAATATCCCTTCCCAGGAAAGGTAAATGGCAGTCGATTGAAGCCATACACTGGTGATCTGACGAGGTGACTCGATGAAGGTAGCAATTCTTAGTGCTCTAGGCAGCTGAAAGGAGGCCTAGGACTTTAAAATACAGTACCTAGGTCAGGGAACTACGTGATTGGAGGATTGTACGGAACGAGGAGATGTCAGAGGGTTCGCTAAAATGCAGACATAGTTGCACTACCTGGGGTGAAATTGCGCAGGTCAGCTAGAAAGTGACCATTAATATCACTGTTCATGATTTGATGATGAGAATGCAGCCAAATGGACTGGACAAACTCCTTTTAAGATGAAACTTATGGGTAAGATCCTTGAAATCTACCACCAATATGGCATTAATGAACAAAATTTCGGAGGAATGGTCGGATTTGAATTCAAAATGGCCTATAAATTACATGTGGAGGCCCAACGAAGAACACTTGGCATTTTGAACATGATCTAAAAATCAATCGTGAATGGTATCGATTTATTAATGTATTTATTATAGACTCACGTGCTGGTGATATGCCTATGTTATTTTAAGCAACGGATCGATAAGATTGTGAAATACATAGGCAATGTAAAACAATGAGAGAAACATACCAAGCAAATGCAAAAACACAACAATTTAATAAGGAGTTCACCCAATCTTGCTAGGCTACGTCTCTTGGTCCATCTTTCAATGGTGGCCTTCTTTATTGTTTCTTTAAGCAGAGTTTTTGAAATGAGGAGCTCAATTTGAGTCTCCTGTAACAGATGATGCTTAGTAGGGTGGTACTTGGATTCCCCAAGCCACTACAGTGAATAGACTCCCCTTTACAATGTCTCAACCTTAATTTGTCTTAATGGGATGAGTCCAATTTAGTACTCAGTTCCCGACATATAATCTCATAGGGATTGCTTGAACCTCCCAAGCCCTCTCATTTCTGTCTGCTCGATGCTAGCTTAGCTCTACAGGTCAGATCGCTTCTATGTGCTCTACTTCTTACTTCACTCGATGCTCTATCTCCTCTATCTCACTATCTGTTTGTGGCTTAAAGCTAATTCATCGGTTGACTGTTTTCTTCCACTTCCATCTCTTTGGATCACCTGTGACTTCCCTCTTGGAATTCCTTACTTCTGCGTCATCACCACTGTGTAACGTTTCATAGGGAGGTGGCCACTTGTCTCCTTATGAACTGAGCACCAGATCTTCTTCGAACGGTCATTATTTCAGTTACTTTGTGAAATGATTCATCCACCAGCTCAGCGGTAAAATCGAAATTCAAATTACATATTCCCCAACCTATTCTTCTATCAAATCTAATTTCCCATTGGGTGAAATCTCCACTGTTAGATCTAGGGCCTCCAGATCCTATGATCATCGCTTTTATCACATGGTTGACTTGCTCGACCATTAGCCCGGAATGAGAGCATTTTTCTCTCTCATCCATCGGACATGCATCATTCAATGTATGCCATTGCTTGGTCCTCTGCCAAGCGCACTTACCACATGAAATGCCTCGGATATTCCGCTGGTTATGGAGCGTGAGGTCTGCCTTCGGTTTTAGTGCTTTTCCCATGGTTTTCTGGCTTCCCTTGTGACCAAGTGCTTTGGGGCTTTTCCTTCTTGAGGGGTTTTGCCCAGAGATGCGTGATTCGCTAATCGTGCATCAGGAACAGCCTCTGTTTTCTGATCTGAGCTTCCCAGCTACCAATTTTGCACCATGCATAGTCCCCATGGGCCAACGGTCAGTGCTTTTTGACCGAAGGTCCTCATTGCATTGTGATGGCCACAAATTACCATTATTCAGAGGTTATTTTCTGATAGCCCATTGTTTAAAAGATTTTAGAATCTGCCATAATTTGAAAGAGTCATAGAACTCTGATAATTTTCAACCATTCAATTCGGATAACGACCTTCCTGTTAGCTTCCTGCTGCAGCAGGGTATTCATTTTTCATGATTGGCATTTCACAGGCCAAATATGTCGTACTTTGCTTGCTGCAATGTTCCATATTTGCTCAAACAGTCTCCAAATGAAAAAGGCTACTTCAAGTTCATTCAATTGCCTTCAAATTTTGTAAAGTTATCCCGGTATCGCTATTTTTAGTTAAAGGGAGGTCCAAACAGTTTAATCTTGGCCTCCCTAGGTTTAAATTTCCTGTTTTAGAATATAGAGATTGTAAATCTGTCCAAACAGTTTAATCTTGGCAGATTCTTAGATAGGTAGAGAAACAGACGAGCCCAACAGCTTAATCTGGGCTACAGAAGAAATAAGGGTAGTATGTAGATAGGAAAGCATCAAAAGAAAAATGAATGACGGGTTTGCAACTCTAAGTGCAGCCCCAAATAAAAGAAGAAAAAATGCTAGGCGAGTAGACTGGGTAGGTAGTTCTGAGGTTGTTGAATTGCTGACCAGTTCGAGGTTTTCAGGTATCATATCATGCAGGACATAATCAGCAAGGATTTGTAAGCAAAAAGACTCAAAAGAGGTATAACTGACTCCCCTTCTCTGTTTCCCCCAATCATTAACTAACATCCCCAAAAGAGGTCAAGATCTGCTTGATACCTCTTAAGTTCCATCATCTTCATAACTCTGGCTTGAGTAAAGATCTGCTTTACTCAACGTTGTTCCATATTTTCACCCAAAGTATGGTCCTACCCCTTTGTAACAGCCTAAGCTCTCCCGAACTTAGCGCTTTCTTACCATCTCCATATTAACCACTAACATTATTATTTAGCTCCCTATTCTTCCCATCCCCCTATTAATATTAAGTAAAAATTCCCCTATGTAATATCCCTCCCCCTAGTTGAAAAATAACCATAACAAATCCCGGGAATTGTTCAGTTTATTAGAAACTAAGCAAGAACCCCTGACCTCCAAAACCACCTTCCAGATACGATGGACTCCTTCCAAAGTATAAAATCCCTCCGAGGTAATTGGACCCATTCCGAAACCTCAAGTACCCTTCACACCCACTTACTTACCCTTTCTTCCTCAAAGTCGTTTTTGCATCGCACCTTCGCAAACTCATCTTCATGCAAACCATCACCCACCCGTTCCCAGCCAATGCGATATTGCGATATCGGCGATCGGCTATCACAAATGCCGAGTGTCCAATCCATTCACCTCTCCGCCCCCGCCGATGCGATATTGCGATATCGCCGATCGGCAGTCACAAGTGCCAAGTCTCCAAACCAATTCCCCCCCATTCCCTGCTGACGCGATATCGCGATATCGCATCGGAGTTTCTTCGCCACAGTACATCCAGTATCTCACCACATCGCTCTGTACCAGGGACCCACAGCTGACGTCATCCACTGTACAGTCGACGCCATGCTTACGTCAACAGCTAGAAAAGCCGAAAAAGCTTCACGCAGGAAGAAAAATCACACTTCGGAGCTCCATATCAAGAAACGAAGGCAGTTTCCGATGCACGATTAGCATGAAGCGCTAATCGTGCATCACTACGGGAAATAGGCCATTTCGAGGAATCTTCAGGGAATCTTCTGATTGCTGAGCCCATTGCGCGCCGAAAGAGCCCGAAAGTCGCCCGATCATGCCAAAGGATCCGGTTGAAAGACAACAGCAGATCAATCACAGAGTTTAAAGTGTATCAGATCAAATCAGCAGGCATCAAGCGTGTCAAAGGGTATCAGTCGACGGTGGAAGTGATCAATGTAGCGGCAAAGTGTATCAGCGAATATTTTGACCAGCGGCCCGAAGTAGAAGAAAATTGAATATCTTCCAGCAGATTCATAGAAGGAGGGTGAAACTACTTGAAACTCTCAAATCATAATTATTGCACATTCTATTCACACCAAAGCCGAAATGCAGCCCCGAAGCACAATCACTTCAGCAGCACCGCATCCGGTCCCCAAGGGCCACCTCATCACCTGTTCCGATCCAACTGCCCCCAGTGCAGCCAAAAAGATTTACTTGCATTTAATTCCAGCAACATTTAGATTTTTGAAGAGTTCTAAGCAGACCTGTCAAGGTCATTTGTAATGATGTCTTTCCGATATTTTGTTTATAAATACCACCCTAAGCAATGTTGTGAGGGGTTGGTTGGTTGGTAGTAGTTGTTGGTCAGTCTTCTTTCCAGCATTTTCTCTGAACAGAGACTCGCACTGTAACTGTTATAATTTTCCATAATCAAAGATTGCTGAAAGCATGGATTGCGAAACAACTTGATGTTTCTCTTGGCCAAGGAATGATCACGGAATTCCTGTGTCTCTACATGATCCAATAAGTGTTCCTCTCCCCTGTTTTATTTTATGTTTTTTACCACCTTTCCACCTTTCTAAATTGCAGGAAAAAAGAATAGCTTAAGATTTGTTTCATTACACCTTAAGTTTAATTTCTACGTTTTTCAATGTTTTTCTTCAGAAACAGTTATGAGCTTGTATTCTTAAATGATCTGGTTTACGCTGTTTCTTTCGCATATGAGTGCATGTCTTAGGAATTCTTAACTGCTCCAGGATCCCACTCATCCACTTCTCCTCTTTGTCAGCATGATGAAATGATTCTCCTTTGCCTTTCATCCCTGATGTTCATTCCGTACTTTCAGCAGACCGAATATTGTATCCTGTGTGGCTATCCCGCTCCATATCCCCTTGTGACCAAGAAAACGCTTGCATGCTGCAATCTGTGACTCCATGCCCAATGGCTCGAAACTTATCACACCTTACCGTGCCTCTTTTTTCAAGAATCCTACCTTCTTCCCAATCACAATCAACACTCCCTTGAAGTCAGAAAGCTAGCCTAAAATCGTCAACGAAGGTTGAATCAAAAGGAGAGAGCCCTCTCCGATTGCAGGTGGGCTAGAACCTGTAATCAGAAGATTGGTTTGTGGTTACCTCGCCCGTATCCCTATTAGGAGCCTAGGGACAACCTGAGTGATAACACTTCCCACTGAAAAAGCTTTTAGACCACCAAAAGTTAGTTTCAAGCATCAACTAAGTGAGGATACAATTGTCTCACTTGTCCAATCTCTATCCATTTTTCACTATTCAGCTTTGGACCCTTAATCCCAACTCTGAGGTACTCAACATCTCCGTTGCATGTCGTTCTTACCTTCCTGTCTAGAACTGTGTCTTCCTACAATTCAATAAGATATTCAGGTAGCAAGTCATCAATAGAAGGCGATCGACTCTGCTCTTCGAGATCCTCAATTAGTGAAGGTTCAAACAATCTCAAGCTATCTACATTTATGACTGAGTAGATGTGCATGTAAGCTAGTAGATCAAGGAGAAAACAATTCTCACCAATTTTCTCAAGTATCTTGAAAGGTCCATACTTGATAGGGTTTAGCTTTTTACCTTCACCTTGCATCATGTCCTTGCTGATATATAGCTAGACTTGGTCACCAACTTGGAAACTATGGTCCATCCGATGCTTATCATGCCTTGCCTTGTATTTGGCCTAGCTCTTTTCCAGTTATACTTGTACTGCCTGGTGGATCTCTTAGACTTGTTCAATGAACCTAGTTTCCCTGTCCACATCACTGTGTCCCTCAACTATTGTGTCCTTACCAAAGATAAAATCCAAGGGTGACCTTGGTGTGAAACCAAAACAGGTATCAAAAGGAGATCTTTGTGTAGAAGAATTTGCTTGGTTGTAAGCATGTTGCACATAACACAAATGTTCATCCCAAAGCTTAGGATGCATGCTGCAATATCGCCCAAGCAACTGGATCACTGTCATGTTGACTACTTCTGTCTATCCATTAATTTGTGGATGGAAAGTTGTGCTTTTCTTTAGTTTGGTGTTCATCAGTTCCCACAGGCTTGACCAAAACTTTCCCACAAATCGGGTGTCTCGATCAGATATAATGGAAGTGGGTAATCCAAAATGAATCCATACATGTTGAAATAACAAATTTTCAGTTTGTTCAGCTATAATATGTTTAGTACAAAGTATCAAAATACACATTTTGCTGAACCTATCCACAACAACATACAAATAATCATGACCTTTCCTATATTTAGGCAGTCCTCCAAAAAAATTCCATGGAAACACTTTCCCAAGGATGAGAAGGAACTGGTAATGGAGTGTATAAGCCCAATTTTCTATTGTTGGGCTTGCTTTTAGCACACATAGTACACCCTCTTACATATCTAGAAACTGTCTCATTCATTTTTGGCCAATAACAAAATCTTTACAGTTCTGCAACTGTTTTACTTACCCCAAAGTGACCTGATATTAGAGAAGTGTGTGCTTCTCGAACTATCTTTACTCTTTCATTTGTGGAATGCATAACTTCCCACAATGATATAAGAGCTAGTCCCTCACATGATAATGTAATTATTCTACTCATTTTCCTTGACTTAAAGTTGCATATGCATCTTTAAAGTCTATATCTTGAGCATATTGTTCAACGTAGCTGTCATGTAACACAGAATTATGCTTACGTATAGTGGATGAATTTATAATGGGTCTAGATAACATATCTACAACTTTATTGTGTATACCCTTTTTATATCTAATGACTAAATGAAACTGTTGTAAAAAACCCATCCATCTATAGTGTCTTGATTGCTGCAACTTAGTTTGGGAATGTAGATATTGAAGTGGTGGTGTTGGCATTATGGCTAAAGCATTGTCCTTGATGGCAACCCATTCAGATGATAAATTATAGTGCAGCAAAGTTATTTTCAAGTTCACGAAATTTTATGCTGAGAAAAGTTTACTTCATGTAGAGAAAAGTTCACGGAATTTTATGCAAAGAAAAGTTTATTTCATGTAGAGAAAAGTTCACAAAATTTTATGCATAGAAAAGTTTATTTCATGTGGAGAAAAGTTCACTTTCATGGTTGGTTCATGGTATTAGTCCCACAGTTTTTGATCCTATGGTTTTGGCCCGTGCTATTTGTCCATGATTTGAGGAAGGGCTTGCCTATATAAAGCAAAGGAGATCATTTGGCTTGACTATGCTTTTGGGTTGAATATCTTAATATCTGAAATATTGGGTTATTGTTTCAAAAGCTCGATCTATATGAAAGTGAAGTGGAAAGCGAATCTATGAAGGGTGATCTCTCGAGAGCTGCAGTTGTGGAAGTGCGGAGGTGCCACAGGAGACGCCACAGAGACGCCACAGAAGGCGTAGTGCGGAGGTGCCACAGAAGGCGCAGTGCGAAGGCGCCACAGAAAGCGCACTGTGGAGACGCCACATAGGCACCATAGAAGGCGCAGTGCGGAGATGCCACAGATTCGCCACAGAAGGCGTAGTGCAGAGACACCACAGAAGCGCCACAGAAGGCGCAGTACGGAGGTGCCACAGAAGGCGCAGTGCGAAGGCACCACAGAAGGCGCAGTGCGAAGATGCCACAGAGGCACCACAGAAGGTGCAGTACGGAGGCGCCATAGGAGACGTCACAGAGGCACCACTGAAGGCGCAGGTGCGGAGGTCAGTGGCGACATAGAAGAACAGTGCGTACTTGTACGCAGGCATTACATGGGTGAAGCTTCGTACTTCTCTTGAAATCAAATTAGTTGTCCATGTTTATCCTTGCTGTGTTTTGGGTCTGGTTTCTGGTATTATGATCTGATAACAGCAGCCTGAGAAGTGATTGATTATGTTCTTAATGACTCATCTTCATGTGATCTAATGGACTAGATCTGATTGATGACTCTCATTGTATATGTATTGATCTAGTGATTGGGTGATTCAGAAGGTTGTTTGATTATGAGCTTCAATGTGGTTATTGGGTCCAGTATGAAAATTGGATGAAACGTGGCCTTTCAGATTATGTGTTGTGCTTCAGTGTATCCAGTATGAAAATTGATGAAACGTGGCACCTGGAGGAGAGAAGATTGTAGGTCGGCGCCTACGTACTAGTACTTAATCTAGTACAAAAGCAAAGGGGAATATTTGGAGCATTGTAGCAGGTAGCAGCCTGCGTACTAGTAAATGGATCGGCTAGTACAAGAGCAAAGGGGGTTGTAGCTCCCGTACTGGTATAAGACTGCACCAGTACAAATATTGTAAAAAGATTTTCTTATTAAGAAGAAGATTGAGATGACTTGCAGCAGGTGGTTTTCTCCCGCATTGGGTTTCCACCTTATATCATGGTGTTCATGTGTGTGCCTTATGTGTGATGATCTTTTCTATGTTACTGCATCTGTTAACTGATAATATGGTTGATAATGTTCTAATGCACTCATTGAAGATCAATTAACTTAATCATAAGAAGTTGTGGAAGTAGCATATATGAATCAGAGTTTGGAAATGAAAAAGTTTTATTAATGTGATAATACTGATTCACCCCCCCTCTCAATATTATTTCCAACACAAGCAACGTGGCCTGACATGGATGGGACTCGTGCATATGAGAAGAGTTGGATATAGGGAAGGATGTTGGGACAATTGGCATCAGAGGTTTAGAAACGTCAAGAAGGGAGGAGTGTGATATAAAATTTGGACGAAAGTTTGGTTATATGACTTCTAGTCTGAGGGAATATGCCATAGTATGGGTGTCGAAATTGACATAGAGTATGCACAAGTCACAAACATTTGAATGCACTTTAATTTGGAAAACTTGGTCTTTATCTTTACAGTTGGTCTGAGGGAGTTCTAGAGTGTTTTGATTTTGAAACGTAGTTGAAAACCATGGGATCCTGGGGTAAGGGTTTGCAGATGTTTACACTACTTTTGGTTCGTGTTAGTAGGGGACGATATCTTGATAGTCCAGTTCATTGGGACCTAACAATGAACAATATTTGGGAGTCCTAACGAGGTTTTGATAAGTCTTTTTTTGAGGCTCTTTGTCTGGAAGTGTTTTTCCTTTGGGCTAATTGTGATAGTGTGTTACTTGTCCCTTTTATTTATTCTTCACTAGAGGGGCATTGTATTTTCAGTGTGAACTAAGCTTGAGCAGTACTAGAATTGGCTTCCTCAGTGTTAACTGGTTGGAAATTGGTAGTGGGTTGGTCGCAGTGGTCTTTTCTAGCTAAGACTCCCTTTAGCTATTTTTGGATTTTTTTCCCTAGAAGGGTGGGACCTGGCCCCACATATTGTATGTGTGTCTTGGGATTCTGTATGGGATAGAACTTGGGTTAATTTGAATGTGTGTTGTGACCATGATGTGTGTTGGAGTGGACCTAAATCTCACTCCATAGATGGGATATTTTTCGGGTAGTTTGTTGTAATTGTAAAGATGATTAGGCAATGTGGTCGGGCCTAGAGGGGATTAGGGCGGGTGTAGTAGATGATGAAGGGGCTATGGGGTAATTGGCCCAAGACGAGATCCCATTGCTAGGTTGTGTAGACTCCACCATCCATGGAATCCATAGATTTGCATATGCATAACATAATTATCATTTTGGAGGATATGAAATATTAGAGACATGATGACCATAATGAAGTCATTGCATTTTTGAACGACTTGCAGAAAAACTAGTGGGATATTCTTGTCTGCCTAACATTCATGTGAAGGATTCAAAGGTGCACCAGTGACCTCCTAGATGAGATGGAGGTCCACCTAGCTCATCTGTAATTTCATGCCCATTGGGATCCTAGACCTAATGTTGCTTCTCGTGTTGGCCATACACCTAATTTCCCTCATGATCTAGGAATTGTTAGTTGCTTTCTCATTCTCTATGTTTTCTAGGCTATTTAGACTTCTTACTTTTTGTTACTATGTAAAGCTTGGTACTTTATTCTTAGTTTGTGCATTTCTCTCCTAGCCAACAAATCTGATCGGAGTGAGGCGAGGAGAAAAATGGCCTCCATGTTTATCCAATGTAATATTTTGAAGAATTAATTGAAAATTTTCACCAACAAAAATAAATAAATTTAATAAATATAATTTAATAAATAAATTTTATAAATTAAAAGGATAATATTTGCATTACACTTATATAATTAAAATAATAAAAATTGATAATTATTATTTTGCTAAGATTAGTTAAATAAGTTAATGGGTTACAAATTAATTTTAAATGGTGCTAAATGCTAAGGCATAATAACACCTATCCTATGATACATATCATATTGACAAGATTAAAAAATTTATAAATATTAATTAAATTGATGATGAAGAAGATGGTCTGTGTTCTTGTTTGAGGATTTAAGCTTCAACAAAAATTCAATAATTAAAATTTTGAAAATAAAATTCGGTATTAAGTTTAACTAACTAAAAAACTTGCATGTATATAAATAGATAGATAGATAAAACTCTGAGCTCAATTGCTCAGGTTCCCGTTCTTAAAAGCACCTTTCTAATGGGAGGTCACGGGGTCAATCTTCCTCGATGCTTTTGGAGTTAGGCTTTATTAATTAGGAATATTTGCACAGATATTACCATGGATGTAGCTACACCAAAGATAACTAAAAAAAGAAATAGAAAAAGCAGAATAAAAGAAAAATTTAAAAATTATTGTAACGCTTTTATATATAATGCTAAAAATAATTGAAACTCTTTTTATATATAAGTTATAATAATTGAAACTCTTTTTATATATAAAGTGATATATATATATTATATAATTACAACTTAAACATAAAAATATTTTTATTATACATATGTTTCTTTTATATATAATTTTTTCTATTTTATTAAATGTTATACTTTTTTATAATGGTTGAATAAATATATAATTTATAATGATTTAAATGTGTGATATAAATAAAATTTAACATATGATATAATCAAAAAAATAAATTATAACAAAATTAAGATTACAATTTTATAACAAATTTAAAAATGAATATTTTTTTAATTAAATATATTTTCTTTTATAGAATTTAATGGTGTATCATATAGTATAAATAATAAATATATATATATATAATATATATATATATAAATATAAACATTTAAATTAAAATTTCAATTTATATATATTTCCCTTCTATATTTTATTGAAATATAAGGTTGTATGAAGATCTTATCAAAAGGAAGAAAAGTTTCTATATTAATAAGAGGTAAGAGCATCTTTTTCCTAGAAAGTTTTGGAGGAATATAATTTTTGTAAAACAAAAGATAATCATTTGATCCCTTTAAGGAACTAGGATATCTATCTTAAGAATATTTATGACTCCCCAAGCACCATAGGAAACATATTAAACACTTTTATAAAGTGTAGGTTTTAACCCCATACATGAATTATCTGTATACGAATTCTAAAACACAGAAAATAAACAATGCGAGAGCATAACACATAAAACACATATACACAGAAATTTTTCCTTGGATCCCAAAACCGGGACTACAAGCTTGATGTTTCATTATGTTCCTTTCAATGTTACAATACATATTTTTACATGTCGAAGCATCCAATACCATGGACCGAAAACCACTGCATCCAAAACCATGGACCGAAAAGCATCGCGTCCAAAACCATGGACTGAAAACCATCGCATCCAAAACCATGTGCAAAAAATATTCACAAAACCATAGGTAGGTCCGCCCAACCTAATATAGGGTACAAAAAACAAAATTTTTCAGGGCGCTGCCGCGGACCCCATAGAGTGGGGTTACCTGCACCCCTCAAACCCCTCGTGACTCCCCTCAATACACAATCAACGCAACGAAGGGGGGGCTCCACCCCCCTTCTAACCCCCCTGGTTAACTACGTGGGCTAGTTGTGGAAAGAATATAACACAACCCAACATTCTCCCACTTGTTGTTTTCTTTCCATAGGGGGCCACAAGAGAGCTTATTCATTTATCCAACCCTGCAACGCCCATTGTTTCTCTACACCAAGAGAACTTCTTAGAACTCACAGATTTTGTTAATGCATCTGTAATATTCTTCAAAATGTCCACCTTTACCAAAAAAACCTTTTTGTCTTCTATCATATCCCTCACAAAGTGATACTGAACATCAATGTGCTTTGTCTTCGAATGATATGCAGGGTTCTTTGCCAAGAAGATTGCACTTTGGTTGTCATATTCTATCATTATAGCTCCCAATACTAACCCCATACTTGAACAAAATATCTACAACCAAACTGCTTCCTTCCTTGCATGAGTGGTTGCCATATATTTTGCCTCTGTAGTTGATAGTGCCACTATATATTGTTTCTTACTCATCCAACTGACTACACCTCCAAATAGGTTAAACACATACCCACTTGTGGATCTTCTCTGATCTAGATCTCTAGCCCAGTCTGCATCAACAAAGCCATGAATATCCAACACTCTGTCCAATCCTGGTCTTCCTTGGTAGCACAAACCATAATCACTAGTGCCACGCAAATCCATGAGAACCTGCTTCACTGTTGTCCAGTGCTCCTTCCCTGGTTTTGACATAAACCTGCTCAATACTTCCATTGCATGTGCAATGTCTGGTCTAGTACAAACCATCGCATACATCAGGCTACGGACTGCACTTGCATATGGAACACAAGACATGCCCTCTTCCTCTTCTTGTGTCTTGGGACACTGTTCAACAGATAACTTTACACCTACAGGAATAGTAACCTTCACCAATTTATTATCCTGCATATTAAACCTCTGCAATATTGTCTTAACATACTTCCTCTGGTTTAACCAAATCTTTCTCTTTGTCCGATCTCTTTTAATTTCCATGCCCAAAATATAATTTACAGCACCAAGATATTTCATGTCGAATTTGGAGGAAAATTGGGTCTTCAAATCCTGGATGATTTCTTTGTCATTTCCAACCAGCAACATATCATCCACATACAAGACCAGATAAATAACACAGCCGACAATTAATTTAAAATACACACAGTGATATGATTTTCTTCTGGGGAAGCCAAGTCCCCGTATAAATGTATCAAATTTCTAATACCACATCCTTGGTGATTGTTCTAACCCATACAAAGACTTCTTTAACTTGCATACTAGTTCTTTCTTACCCTTCACTGCAAAGCCTTCAAGTTGCTTCATATAGATCTCATCTTCCATATCCCCATGAAGAAATGTTGTCTTCACGTCCATCTTTTCTACCTCAAAATCAAAAGCAGCTGGAACAGATGAAAGTAACCTAATAGAAGTTACCTTGGCAACAGGAGAAAAAAGGAGTAGTCTACCTAGGCGGTATAATGGCCCGTTTTCTGTCATCGACCGGAAAATCATCTAGCTCCGGCCACCGGGAATGTCTCCACCCTCTGCCACCGTCCCCTAGCTTTGCCACCCTTCTTCTCTGCCACCCTCCCCTGGCACTTCTGACATTCCCTGCCATTCCCTGACAAAAAATCAGGAGTGGATCGCTGCTGGAGGGCCTGACATCCCCTGACAGATCGGGGACGAGCTATTGTAGTCACGAAGTATTGTTCCGCGGAGCTCCTTATTCCGGTTCCGGTCATAATTGTCTAATCGCTCCACGACCCACGTTGCCTCGAGCATGAAGGATCTGTATTTCCATTCAGTTTGAATTGGCCCATTTCTGCGATTCCACGGCCCACAAAAAATCCCAGGGCTCCGTATTTCCATTGTGTTTGAATTTTCTCGTTTCTGCGATTCCACGGCCCACAGCAAATCCCAGCAATACGATCGACACTTGTATTTAGCACATTCCTTACCATCTGTGAGTGATTTAACCGTTTTCATCATAGCGTTTATTCTCTCTATTTCTTTCTGCGAAGCTTCTGATTTAACAGTTTTCATCATAGCGTTTATTCTCTCTGTTTCTTTATGCGAAGTTTCATTGTCCAACTTCACTGCTAGAGCTTTTCTTTGGGAAATTTTATCACCTTGAGGAGGGAAATGCAACCCATTAGAACTTCCATTGCACTTCCCCCATAGGGTTTGATTGGTGTATGTATCTGCGTGGATATGAAAATCAAAGGTAGACCACTAGAATTGAGAGTAGGTCCATGAAAGATTACATTTATTGGCCCACATATTGTCGTTAACAATGGTCATTGTAAGATCACTATTATTCCCCAAGAAATAGTTCTCTACTATGTGATATTCGTGTCCATTTATATTAAGTAGACGATGACCACCAGAATCACAGGAGAGTATCTGAAATGCTGGGTCACCACAGCCGTTGCCATTTTTTCCAAAAGGATACCCGAAGTGAAAGCCCCCACATGTGGATGCATTCCAAAGACAAAATTTGTATTGATTGCTGAGACATGATGTTGAGGGAAATGTGCATACTGACTTCGGTCTTGTCTCCGAACAACATTTTCTTCAGTGTACATACGATCTACTTTTTGCATAGGAGGCCCACCGACTAGTGGAGCTGAAGGCATTAGCATATTGTCTCTACCTTGATTACTCATTGATAAAACCTCTTATGTTCTAAAAGGAAGGTTAGTATCTAATGTCGTGGGCTAGCTATCAGTTCGTACACTGCCCGCACTGTCTTCTGCATGACTTGTCATAGCTTTAATTCTCTCTATTTCTTTCTGCCAAGCTTCTCTGTCTAACTTCATTGCTAGAGATTTCTTTTGGGCAATCTTGATACCTTGACGAGGGAAACGTATATATTGACTTGTAGGCTTTCTATCTAATGTCATAAGCTGGATATCAGTTCTCAAGCAACCAAGGAATTTCAAGCAACAAGAGTTGGAAACTTATACTTGATTGTTGTTTTATTCAATGCTTTAGAGTTTGTACACATATTACACTGCCCATCTTTATTTGATGTCATCAGACCTGATAACGTGCTTAGGCTCACAATCTCTCCATTAAATCCTTTTGACAACAACTCACCAACTTGCTGATATAATTCCATGCTTTTCAATGTACTCATCTTGTGCAGTGCTTGATTTGGCAATGTCAAACCTAGAATCAAGTCCATCTCATGTGTAGTCTTCCTCTTTGGTGGAAATCCATTTGGAAAGTCATTGCATGTTGTCTCTATACTCGTAGAACAACCTTTCACTTTTGCAGGGATATTCTCAAGCAACCAAGGAATTTCAAGAAACAAGAGTTGGAAACTTATACTTGATTGTTGTTTTATTCAATGCTTTAGATTTTGTACACATCTTACACTGCCCATCTTTCTTCAATGTCATCAGACCTGATAACGTGCCCAGGCTCAAAATCTCTCCATTTAAGCCCTTTGACAACAACTCACGAACTTGCTGATATAATTCCATGCTTTTCAATGTACTCATCTTGTGCAGTGCTTGATTTGGCATTGTCACACCTAGAATCAAGTCCATCTCATGTGCAGTCTTCCTCTTTGGTGGAAATCCATTTGGAAATTCATTGCATGCTATCTCTATACTCGTCGAACAACCTTTCACTTTTGCAGGGATATTCTCAAGCAACCAAGGAATTTCAAGCAACAAGAGTTGGAAACTTATACTTGATTGTTGTTTTATTCAATGCTTTAGAGTTTGTACACATCTTACACTGCCCATCTTTCTTCGATGTCATCAAACCTGATAACATTCTCAGGCTCACAATCTCTCCATTAAAGCCGTTTGACAACAACTCGCCAACTTGCTGATATAATTCCATGCTTTTCAATGTACTCATCTTGTGCAGTGCTTGATTTGGCAATGTCACACCTAGAAGCAAGTCCATCTCATGTGCAATCTTCCTCTTTGGTGGAAATCCATTTGGAAAGTCATTGCATGTTGTCTCTATACTCGTTGAACAACCTTTCACTTTTGCAGGGATATTCTCAAGCAACCAAGGAATTTCAAGCAACAAGAGTTGGAAACTTATACTTGATTGTTGTTTTATTCAATGCTTTAGAGTTTGTACACATAGTTCGCTTCTTTGAGTATCATTTATTTTAAAACTCATAGATGTATTTGGGTCCTATAATGAGCATTTCATCTATATAAAGTGGTGATTGCTAAATTTGTTTTTTGCATAATAGTTTCCAGTATTAAAAGTGTTGCAGTGTAAATGAACACAAATTATCTGCTTTTTTTTAATTATATATGATTGAAAAACATGTTGAGTATTAGGAAATAGATAATTGTCTACTTTTTTAACATGAATTTATTGTTATTTATTTTTCAGGTTTTTGAAGTATAAAAAATGGTGCAAAAGTGGCATTTATGCATTGAAGTGTCTTGCTTTCCAAATCCAGGTCGAGCAGTTATTAAATTCGTCCTTTACAATATGGCAACAAATCATTTATTTCATGGAAAGAGAGAAGTGCCTGGAATGACGACAAATAATGAAGCATATTACATTGCCCTTGTTGAAGGGTTAAAAGAGGCAAAACAACATGATGTCAATGATATTGAAGTCTTCACCAACTCGGAGTTGATATGTAATCAGATGAAAGGCATCTATCGGGTTCGGAAGGACAATTTAAAACCTCTTCATAAGGAAGCAATAAATTGGAGTTGTCAATTTCAACATTTTACATCAATCACTCTGCAGATATTGAAAAGATGTCCACTAATATAATGTCCAGATCATTTTTAAGCACATATGTAGATGCCAAATATGACATAGGATCACCATCCACTACAACAGAAATCATTGATCACCATCAATATAAATCCCCATTGTGTGAATGGGTTGTTGTTATCATTTTTCTGGGGTCTATCATAGCATGGTTCTTTCACTAAAGAAGAACCTATTAATGTTTTATTTTTCCCCAACATGCAATGATTACGGTTTTTTGTATGGGAGACAAATTTATGGACAAATGTAATATATTCCATGTACATGGACAAATGTATTTTGAGAAAAGTAACTGGTTCATGATTTTGTGATTATCATCAATACATTATGATGTTGTCTGATACTTCCAAACACCTTCTCAGATCTTTTTTTTTTTTAGAGATATTGATATGCTATGTGATTTTTTCGTTGGTTGTTGATCAGCGACGAAAGGTTTCTTTACCTATGTGTGATCCTCATCCAATAGATAATATATAATTGTCTACTTGGGGTGGGAAATCTATAATGGTATGTCAATGAGGTTTATGCATGCTCCCTCTTCAATTTGTCTCATCTCTTATAGTGAAAATATAGACATCCTTGTTTTAGGCATTGTTTCTGTCCTTTAATTGTTGTTATCAATTTATAGGAAAAGTTCATGGTAGATGAGGTTTCCATTTTAGACTAGTGTGCTTTAGTCTGGGAGTGAGGCTCTCTATTCTAGGAAACTTCTGAAATCACCTTGGGCGCACTTTCCTATAAGTGAACTAGGGTTAAATTAAGTTAATTAGGATGGTGCAATAGTAGTAGTGTCCCTCTACTTTTGTTTTTCATTCAGATTACGAAAGAGCGGATCCACTTTGTTTGGTTTTCTTTCCGGAGTTAATAAAGAAAGAAAAGATGTTTTTATAAGTTCTGTTGTTTTCTTTTGTTGTTCAAAACTTTTTGGTTAGCTTA
This sequence comes from Pinus taeda, assembly GCA_000404065.3. Lineage (NCBI taxonomy): Eukaryota > Viridiplantae > Streptophyta > Pinopsida > Pinales > Pinaceae > Pinus > Pinus taeda. The sequence goes on along the minus strand of APFE031241041.1, from coordinate 44,630 downwards.
AATGTTTTCATATCTTGCATAAAGAAGCAGTTCTAAAAGTTTATTATAGCTTTTTAGTTTTCTAAGTGTTCTTAGTTGCAGGTTTGGTTAGTGTTTACCATGTACTGAAATTTAACTATCTTCAATCAATAGAAGCACTATCAATAGTACTTGCATGCATGATAAAAGGCATAATATCATAATTTCATGAAAAATGTAAGTCTTCTCAACCTCCCTCTAACTCTGATAAGATATGATGCTTACAATTGCATGATTTCATATTAAAAATCATTGCTTCTTTTTAGATAGATATTTTGAGGATCAACTCTACCTAAAATGGGATTCAGTCTTAAGAGGAATGGCACAATCCTAATGTCCAAAGCTATTCTTGAAATTTCCATTGTATTCTTCAATTTAGATTCAGTGTGTTCTACAAAGAAGAAGAGTAGCATACATTCCCTAATTATCATGCAGATGTAGAGCTAATGTTATACAGTTGAGCACTGCTCTATTACCGATCGTTTTGGAAGATAAGTGCTATTATTAGAACTTCTATGCTTGAACAGTTTGGTATCACCTTCAGATATAAGAGAAAAAGAAGAATGGCAGCTTAATAATCAATGCCCAATGTCCTTCACTATTCTTCAAAAAAGTCACAACCTTCTCCTCATCTTATTTCTGAATTAATGGCTACGGTTAAGCTACTCTTGTAGGTCACTAAAAGGAATTAATTTGTGACATTTAGCTCATGTCCCCTTAGGTTCTTTTGAGAAATAGTTAGATCCAAGATTTTTTCAGACCGTGTTTGTAACAACTCATATCCATACCTGCATTGGTGAAAGCCTATGCAATCCAATCCAATTATATAAATTAACAAGACTGCAAATACAAAATCATATCCTAACTAGGTATATTAAAACTACTTCAAAAAATCACGGAAAGAACTTAAAGGATGTGGTTACGAGAGTAAATGGATGGCAATGTGGTCACATGTTCAGAGTAACTGTTGCCAGGGCAGTATTGAACTGAACTTTGTCACTGATCATCCTGTAAATCAGGGATAAAAAATGAAAGGGTTTGAATATTTTTCTTTTTCAAGAACTTGATTTACATGTTCAGAGTAACTACTACCAAGACAGTATTAAACTGAACTTTGTCACTGATCATCCTGTAAATCAGTGATAAAAAATGAAAGGGTTTGAATATGTTTCTTTTTCAAGAGCCTGATTTTATAGGTTAAAAAGGACTTCCCTTCTACTATAATTTATAACAACGCATGGCATTTCTTGCAATTAAAAAGTTAAAAATGAACATTGCATCATTGCATCATTCAATCATCCCAAGTTTATTCATGTTAACCATTTCTTACTAGCTAACAAATTCATATACATTTTTACCATATGTTTTTGGTGTCTGCTGAGTCCTAAGCATATGTCAGAACTCATATATCCTCCTCAATGCACACTAGATTGGAGCTTTGAAAATTCCTGAATTTTAATACACTAATATCAAGAGAAACGTTTACACTTATTCCCATCTGTTAGCTGAAGCAAAAATTGTGTGGTCCCCTTTCACATAGGCCACATTTAAGCAGCCTTATGTGTTTGAACTTTGTCCTCTCAAGTATTTAGAGGATTTTTTCTATACTCCATGCCTTTTTTTCTCAAATCTCTTTTAATATAAAAACAATTATATCTATGTGAGCAGATTCAGTAACTTTCTAGGGGTTAAAAGTTCTTCCTAGCAGCCTTTTTACAATATGGAAATACAAATCATCCAAAGGAGGGTCTAATCATAACTGAAGTCTCCACCTAATATACATAGAGCAGAATTTTCTTGCATCAAAAACGATAGGGACACACAAATATATTCCTTCAAATGTGAGCTTGTTTCTTTTGCAGCTTTCCATTGTTTGTAAAAATGTGAAGTGATAGTTTGGTAAGGATTCTATCCAATCAATCAATTAACATGGCCACTGTAGACTTTATTCTACTATGTGGTCAAGAAATAAATTAACTTTGATTTTGAGTTTGTGACAACCATGGTTCAAATGCTTGTCCCCGCTTATTAGGTGCCCATGTTCTAGAATGGCCTAGAGAATAGGCATTGGTCACCTTTATACCTCTTTAAGAAAGGAATCTCATTGACCAGGGGAATACCTTTAATTACTTGGGAGTTAACCTGTAAAACTATATTTTTTTTCTTTGGCTTTGCAAAAGGAGAAAAGGCTGCCAAATCTCAAAGAAACTGTAAGTTGTTCCAATTGCTATTTAAATAGATAGTCCTGATATACAGAGTGGCCTTAAATTCCAGATTCTTTTCATAGCTTCTCACAACTGAAGCTAGTGGTGCAGCTGGCTCTATCTTTCGGTTACGAAATTTGAGGGGGAAATTCCAAGTGTCGACTTGTGGGAGTTACTTGCCTAATTAGTGACAAAATTTAGATCTTGTAAATCTGAAAAAGGATCACCTAATTTGATCCATCTTGCTATTAGACTAGGATAATTGTAACTTAGAAGCACACTGGCACCATCCTATGAAAAGAAATCATAGTACAGTAGAATTGAATGCCTCCACCTGCACATCCAACACTCAGACTGTCGAGGTGAAAAGCTCCACTACTGACTGGGAAAAACATGCATGCCCGATGGGATGCCAAAAACATTGGAATTCTTCTAACAAATCAAATCCTATATACTTACAAACTTCCTCTCATCAAGGGACAGAGTAAGTTTCCAGAGGTCTTCAAACTTACTTTATGCTGCTATGATTGATCTAAGTGAAGGAATGGAGGTGATCCCAAAATCATGGCAATTACGATGTCGCTCAGGTAAGAACTTTTCCTTGTAGACAGAGGCAGGACCTGACCTGAGCTCAGAATCAGGAACTTGCATGTCCCTGTCCTGAAGCTTACTCTGTCCCTATGATGAGGGGAATCTTGTGAAGTGGGTTAACAGGATTGTATGTTATAATGTAATAGATGAAAACTACTGATACATAGAGCTCAGTATCTTCGAATTTTGCTTTGGTTATGCATGATGGAATTGTGAATTTTACTACAGACTCTATATCAGTTCATTGCCACGCATGGTATCACTAAAATATATTGCAATTCGATTTTCTGAGTGTATTAAACCCCAGTTATGTTCAACCATAGCTCCATCATTTTTACCCCTTATCAAGTAACATGAATAGTTTCTTGAACTCGAGATAGATTTACAGACATCTTAAAACATCTACTAGATCAGTGTAACGTTATGATTAATGCATAGATCACAATGCATCATATATACCTTTTATTTATCCCCAAGACTATGATATGATACGACTAAGAAAATAGGATAGAAACTATTTTCTTTTGATTATTAGAACTTATAGCCAAATTTTTCTTCCCTAAAATTGTTTTTTGTCATTTGTTTGTAGCATAAGTTATAAAGCCGCTAATGCCCTAAACTCTGCATATACAGTGCTTGTATACTCTGCCTATACAGTGCTTTCATATACAGTGCTTGTATACATCAGTTCCTCATTTTCCGAAGTTAGATAAAAATGTCATAGTGCACAGTGAAGCAGTGTCAAGTTAGTGGTTCAAGTCATTAATTGACAAGAGGATGGATCATCTACAGCACAAATGACAGGAGGAAGGCATCAAAAGCATGGACAACACCATGATTTCTTATGTAAAGGAGACAAATGTGTTGGTTGGTATGGACATATTTTTTATTTGTGTACTTTATAAAACTACAAACTTGTATTTATGTAAGCATTGAAGGTTATAGAGTATGGAGAGGATGCATAATGTATTGGTTGGTATGGATGTAATGGTTTATTTTCTCACAAGGAGAAAAAAGAAACTATAGCCTCTAGAAGTGATTCATTATGTCCATCTAAACAAAGATATGATATGAAGATCCATGATGGAAAGATAATAAATTCACACAAGCATCCAATGTATCAAACATTGACACTTGAATATGCAATACCAAGCTTTCAAGTGGTATCAGACCTGGGCATGGGAAAGTTTGTAATCTTCTGAAAAAAATACCAAATCAGGCTTCAAAATTCCAAATAAGGGGTTTGATTTGTGTCTTGTTTGCTTCATGTTTTTAGAACTCATGGAAAAGTTGGTTGTGCAGTTAGTAACATAGTTCATAATTGAAGCATTATAATAACTAAGAATGCACGTTTCAGGTTGAATTTGTTCAAAAGAGGGTAGGAATGCTCTTCTTAGTTGCTTGGTATGTCTCTTTTTTTTTCAAGGATTTATACTCACTGCAGACTACTTTTATTTACAAATTGGTTTTTATTAAGTTGTCACCAGATTTCAGATCATTGAATGATTGCTCACAACGATACTTCTGCAACCGTATATACATAGAGCTCGGTATCTTCGAATTTTGCTTTGGTTATGCATGCTGAAATTGTGATTTTTCCTACAGACTCTATATCAGTTCATTAACACGCACGGTATCACTGAAATATACTGCAATTCGATTTTCTGAGTGTATTAAACCCCAGTTATGTTCAACCATAACTCCATCCTTTTTACCCCTTATCAAGTAACATGAATAGTTTCTTGAACTCGAGATAGATTTATAGACATCTTAAAACATCTATTAGATCAGTGTAACGTTATGATTAAAGCATGGATCACAGTGCATCATATATACCTTTTATTTATCCCCAAGACTATGATATGATATGACTGAGAAAATAGAATAGAAACTATTTGCTTTTGATTATTATAACTTAAAGCCAAATTTTTCTTCCCTAAAATTGTTTTTTGTCATTTGTTTGTAAAATAAGATATAAAGCCACTAATTCCCTAAACTCTGCATATACAGTGCTTGTATACTCTGCATATACAGTGCTTGTATACATCAATTCCTCATTTTCCGAAGAAGTTAGATAAAAATGTCATAGTGGACAATGAAGTAGTGTCAATTTAGTGGTTCAAGTCATTAATTGATGAGAGGATGGATCATCTACAACACAAATGACAGGAGGAAGGCATCAAAAGCATGGACAACACCATTATTTCTTATGTAAAGGAGACAAATGTGTTGGTTGGTATGGACATATTTTTTATTTGTGTATTTTATAAAACTACAAACTTGTATTTATGTAAGCATTGAAGGTTACAAAATATGGACAGGATGCATAATGTATTGGTTGGTATGGATGTAAGGGTTTATTTGTTTACAAGGAGAAAAAAGCAAGTATAGCCTCTAGAAGTGATTCATTAGGTCCATCTAAACAAAGTTATGATATGCAGATCCATGATGAAAAGATAGTAAATTCACACAAGCATCCAATGTATCAAACATTGACACTTGAATATGTAATACCAAGCTTTCAAGTGGTATCAGACCTAGGCATGGGCAAGTTTGTAATCTTCTTCAAAAATACCAAATCAGGCTTCAATTCCAAATAAGGGGTTTGATTTGTGTCTTGTTTGCTTCATGTTTTTAGAACTCATGGAAAAGTTGGTTGTGCAGTTGGTAACAGAGTTCATAATTGAAGTATTAGAATAACTAAGAATGCACGTTTCAGGTTAACTTGGTTCAAAAGAGGGTAGGAATGCTCTTCTTAGTTGCTTGGTATGTCTCGTTTCTTTTTCAAGGATTTATACTCACTGCAGACTACTTTTATTTACAAATCTATTTTTGTTAAGTTGTCACCATATTTTAGATCATTGAATGATTGCCCACAAGGATACTTCTGCAACCGTATATACATAGAGCTCGGTATCTTCGAATTTTGCTTTGGTTATGCATGCTGGAATTGTGATTTTTCCTATAGACTCTATATCAGTTCATTTCCACGCATGGTATCACTGAAATATACTGCAATTCGATTTTCTGAGTCTATTAAACCCCAGTTATGTTCAACCATAACTCCATCCTTTCTACCCCTTATCAAGTAACATGAATAGTTTCTTGAACTCGAGATAGAATTACAGACATCTTAAAACATATATTAGATCAGTGTAACGTTATGATTAAAGCATGGACCACAATGCATCATATATACCTTTTATTTATCCCCAAGACTATGATATGGTATGACTGAGAAAATAGAATAGAAACTATTTGCTTTTGATTATTATAACTTACAGCCAAATTTTTCTTCCCTAAAATTGTTTTTTGTCATTTGTTTGTAGCATAAGTTATAAAGCCACTAATGCCCTAAACTCTGCATATACAGTGCTTGTATACATTGCTTGTATACTCTGCATATATAGTGATTGTATACATCAGTTCCTCATTTTCCGAAGAAGTTAGATAAAAATGTGATAGTGCACAATGAAGCAGTGTCAAGTTAGTGGTTCAAGTCATTAATTGACAAGAGGATGGATCATCTACAGCACAAATGATAGGAGGAGCATGTACAACACCATGATTTCTTATGTAAAGGAGACAAATGTGTTGGTTGGTATGGACATATTTTTTATTTGTGTATTTTATAAAACTACAAACTTGTATTTATGTAAGCATTGAAGGTTATAGAGTATGGATAGGATGCATAATGTATTGGTTGGTATGTATGTAAGGGTTTATTTGTTTACAAGGAGAAAAAAGCAACTATAGCCTCTAGAAGTGATTCATTATGTCCATCTAAACAAATATATGATATGCAGATCCATGATGGAAAGATAGTAAATTCAAACAAGCATCCAATGTATCAAACATTGACACTTGAATATGCAATACCAAGCTTTCAAGTGGTATCAGACCTTGGCATGGGCAAGTTTGTAATCTTCTGAAAAAAAATACCAAATCAGGCTTCAAAATTCCAAATAAGGGGTTTGATTTGTGTCTTGTTTGCTTCATGTTTTTAGAACTCATGGAAAAGTTGGTTGTGCAATTGGTAACATAGTTCATAATTGAAGCATTAGAATAACTAAGAATGCACATTTCAGGTTGACTTGGTTCAAAAGCAACAGGTTCAGAAAATTGCACGTCAAGATGCTATGAACCCAAGAGCTTCTTTCTTAAATATGAACACCGTAAATAAAATCAGATTTGTTTTGATCATATAACAGATCTAACATTTGAGAATATATTTGAAGAACAATTTAGATTGATGTCCAAAACACTAATTCATTCCCAAATTGTGGTGTGTATACAACATTGTTACAGCTTAGTCTGTAGTATTAGACCAATTACGTGAGAAAATACAGAAACATTGCAATAAAAAGAGCCAACAATTCAATTTGTCGAACAATTACAGAGTCATGTGAACTAACTCGACATTCCATGTCAAAGTTCAAAATTTCATGAAACTTCAGGAGAGTAGTGGCATATAATAGAACTTTTACTTTTGCATTGATGAGGGCTCAAACATTCCTCGGTGCTCATCAGGCGCCCATATTTTTAATATTGCACTGATGAAGGCTCAAACTTTCCTCAAATTTTGCAGGCACCCATGTTCTCAATGTACCTAGAGCCTTCTGAAACAACCCAACATTCCATGTCAAAACACAAAGTTTCATGAACTTTAAGAGAAGAGATTATGTCCACGAACAGATTATGAAAAAGGTATTTTTATAACAACATAACAATGGGAAAACATAAATATACTTATCATATGATAAAGGGCCACCTGACGATGCCATAATAACCTAGATTATCTATTCTTTGTGCATACTTCATTGATTCCCACTAGAGTTGAAGTCCTTCTATAGATGATCAGTCATGGTAGAAGATGATGCTTCTCCACTTATTCTATAGTTACCTAGAAAAATGTCAAACGTTATCGCAAAGAAATTTTCTAGAGCGTCAAGGTATATGTGCACACATAATGAAAGAGTGTCAAATGTACCTGGCATGGCAAGTAAGGTTGGATGGTCTTGCATCTCCCTTTGGTCTTGGGTTATCGCCATGGTTGGGGATTATTGTATTGCTGTAAAAATAAACATACCACATGTTAAACAATAGTGATGATTAAATACTTAAATCTAATATCATGAATCTATTCAACACATGAAACTAACCTGGAACCATAGAGACGACATTATTTGATCGATGACGTCCTCGCTTATTGAGGTATCAAAACTCAAATGGTTCATATTCTGATGGATCAAAATTTCAATCAATTTCCAAACCATTGTTTTTTCTGTTGCTTCTTATTTTCTTTGTGGGGCTAAGGAAACTCTTCTTCCTCTTCAAAGATGGATCAAGAGATTCCAATCCAGGTGTGAAGTCAAAATCAGTAACGTGAAAATTATTGGCTTCATCCAACATTTTTTTAAGCATATCAGTCAACTGGATTGTCTTCGCCAAAGTAGTAGGAGAATTATCTAAAATGAGATGTGTATAGCTGAAAAACTCCTTCCTTGCCAAATGAAGTGCCTCGACATCTGCATCAACAACATTTGTGGCCATAAGAGTAGAATCAACATCTTCATTGTGGTTTTGAGGCTCTATATTGATCTCAGGTGGGTCATTGCATATGTTATCCTCTGCATGTTGATGAGGCAATGGATTTGAATTATCCGATTGGAAATACAACCAATTAACCTTTATGGCATGCTTGAAAATGTTTCCACGGATAGACCATGGACATTCACACGATATAAAATCCTTACGATACCAGGTGACAAGGTATTTTTTATCTCGATCTGTCTGACTTCTCACCCAATAAGCACAGGTTATGTTCTCATGAGGACAACAATCAGTATCCATAATTTTTCTTGCTCGTTCCACTGATGATTCTAGCTGCTTTTCTCTCTTGTAGTTGTTTAGAAATCCTTCTTCTTTTAAGATTTCCTTGAATCAATAACAAGGTTCAACTGTTGTTAGTAGCATATGCAATAACCAATCCATCCTCTGGGCACATTTTTTCCTTCTGTCAGATAGAAATGTTGTTTTTAGGTAACAATGGCATGACTCAACAACATTATTGGTCTCTTGATTTGCATGAGGAAACTCCTGAAAACCTTTCACCCACATACCTAATTGCAAATAGAACAATGTCAGTCTCACTATATCACCTTTATAAAAGAAAAAAATGCATATAATATGAAAAAAAATGTTTACTTACGAATCTTATCTCCAGTGACCCAATTCTTGTTGAAATAGTCTAAGAACTTCTCTTCATCTGCAAACTTGATAAAAAATTGATTGATTGCATCTTCCACTTCATAATTGAGAGTGTGTTTCATGATGAAACGTAACTCACTGAACATCTCTTTGGCTTTTATGGAACTAGTGGCCAACCGATTGACATTTTTCAACCAAGCCCTCCGTAC
>APFE031241041.1:8025-34084 GCA_000404065.3 Pinus taeda | reverse complement strand
ATGGCAGGATGCATAATGTATTGGTTGGTATGGATGTAAGGGCTTATTTGTTTACAAGGAGAAAAAAGAAACTATAGCGTCTTGAAGTGATTCATTATGTCCATCTAAACAAAGACATGATATGCAGATCCATGATGGAAAGATAATAAATTCACACAAGCATCCAATGTATCAAACACTGACACTTGAATATGCAATACCAAGCTTTCAACTGGTATCAGACCTGGGCATGGGCAAGTTTGTAATCTTCTTCAAAAATACCAAATCAGGCCTCAAAATTCCAAATAAGGGGATTGATTTGTGTCCATTAATAGATTATGAAAAAGGTATTTTTACAACAACATAACAATGGGAAAACATAAATATACTTATCATATGATAAAGGGCCACCTGATGACACCATAATAACCTAGCTTATCTATTCTTTGCGCATACCTCATTGATTCCCACTAGAGTTGAAGTCCTTCTGTAGATGATCAGTCATGGTAGAAGATGATGCTTCTCCACTTATTCTATAGTTACCTAGAAAAATGTCAAACGTTATCGCAAAGAAATTTTCTAGAGCATCAAGGTATATGTACACACACAATGAAAGAGTGTCAAATGTACCTGCCATGGCAAGTAAGGTTGGATGGTCTTGCATCTCCCTTTGGTCTTGGGTTATTGCCATGGTTGGGGATTGTTGCCTTGCTGTAAAAATAAACATACCACATGTTAAAGAATAGTGATGATTAAATACTTAAATCTAAAATCATGACTCTATTCAACACACGAAACTAACCTGGAACCATAGAGACGGCATTATTTGATCGATGACATCCTCGCTTATTGAGATATCGAAACTCAAATGGTTCATATTCTGATGGATCAACATTTAAATCAATTTCCAAACCATTGTTTTTTCTGCTACTCTTCTTCTTTGCTTTGTGGGGCTAAGGAAACTCTTCTTCCTCTTCAAAGATGGATCAAGAGATTCCAATCCAGGTGTGAAGTCAAAATCAATAACGTGCAAATTATTGAATTCATCCAACATTTTTTTAAGCATATCAGTCAACTGGATTGTCCTCGCCAAAGTAGTAGGAGGATTATCTAAAATGAGATGTGTATAGCTAAACAACTCCTCCCTTGCCAAATGAAGTGCCTCGGCATCTTCATGAACAACATTTGTGGCCATAAGAGTAGCATCGACATCTTCATCATAGTTTTGAGGCTCTATATTGATCTCAGGTGGGTCATTGCATATGTTATCCTCTGCATGCTAATGAATCAATGGATTTGAATTATCCGATTGGAAATACAACCAATTAACTTTTATGGCATGCTTGCAAATGTTTCCACGGATAGACCATGGACATTCACACGTTATAAAATCCTTACGATACCAGGTGACAAGGTATTTTTTATCTCGATCTGTCTGACTTCTCACCCAATAAGCACGGGTTATGTTCTCATGAGGACAACAATCAGTATCCATAATTTTTCTTGCTCGTTCCACTGATGATTCTAGCTGCTTTTCTCTCTTGTAGTTGTTTAGAAATCCTTCTTCTTTTAAGATTTCCTTAAACCAATAACAAGGTTCAACTGTTGTTAGTAGCATATGCAATAACCAATCCATCCTCCGAGCACATTTTTTCCTTCTATCAGATAGAAATGTTGTTTTTAGGTAACAATGGTATGACTCAACAGCATTATTGGTCTCCTGATTTGCATGAGGAAACTCCCGACAACCTTTCACCCACATACCTAATTGCAAATAGAATGATGTCAGTCTCACTATATCACCTTTATAAAAGAAAAAAATGCATATAATATGAAAAAAAATGTTTACTTACGAATCTTATCTCCAGTGACCCAATTCTTGTTGAAATAGTCTAAGAACTTCTCTTCATCTGCAAACTTGATAAAAAATTGATTGATTGCATCTTCCACTTCATAATTGAGAGTGTGTTTCATGATGAAACGTAACTCACTGAACATCTCTTTGGCTTTTATGGAACTAGTGGCCAACCGATTGACATTTTTCAACCAAGCCCTCCGTACATGCCAAATACATAAGATCACATCACAACCTGTGATCCTCCTGCCATATTCAATGCATTTTAGTGTGGTATTTTTAGAAAAAATGCAAGTTTGGTTATATCATGACAATGTTAAAGTTACCTCAAGGCACTGATTTCAGCCAGTGCATCATCAACCATGAAAGCATTGACTTCCCAATGAGGACATGTTTGGAAACACTTGCGCATGAGCTGCTCTAGCCATATTGCAATATCATCTGATGTGTTTCGTGATGCCACGACCCATGCAACAGGCACCCCGCTTTGTTGTTCATCAAATGCCACGAGTGTATACAACTGATACTGTCATTTTCAACATTACATAAATTCAAATACAAGTTATTAATCATTTTGAATGGATACAACTTAAATAAATATATTCAATAAATCATTGGCATCTGACTTACCCCATATTTGTTTATGTTAAATGTTGAATCCATGGCTATTAAGCTATTGTGCGATAGCTTGACCATTGTCTCCAACATCCACTTTGTTTGAATCCCTATTATAAAAGGGACCTCCACACCATTGGGATTTTGGTAAAAGAAAAAATCTTCCTGATGCTTTTGATACCAAAGGTTTACACTCATTTCATCCTTTTTGTGAAGTTGATTTCCCTTCGCCAACCTATTATAAATGTTTACAATATCTTTCCTGCATAATAAGAAATCTCTATCTCGAGCTGCCACATCGATGTCAACATGTCTCTTAATGTGTATTCTATACACTACATCAATAGGAACTCCCAAAAAGAAACAACTCTCTACATATGCAACAATGTCCCTCGAAAGCATTGGCCTAAGCAAGGCCCTGGTCTCACCTGAAGCATCACATTGACCATGACAAGCCCAACCTTCCCCATCTTCATGTTCATACATATTGAAAGTTAATATTGCTCTATCAGGAATTTCATGCATAACTTTCACAATAAAGTGGCATTGGCAACCCCTCTTCTGCACAAATGAGGTCCTTCTTTTAGCTGAAAGATTTCCTCTTTTGTCCTCTGGGCCAAATTAACAATGATAACTAAACCAAAAATTTAAATTGCTAGTACATACAAAGAAAGATAACCATGGCTTCAAAAGATCTAAACAATATATATTTTAAATACTCACATATCATATTGCAATGTAGCAATAGATATTTCTTTTGGTTTACCCTTTGTTTTTCGTACGAATTTACATGGAGCAATAGGATTTTCTTCCTCTCCTTTGATAAAGTCAACAACTCGTCATAACGGGATTACAACAACACGATCAATACCATTTTTTTTTGTATTTATTTCTGCCCAAACCAAGTCTGTACTAGAGAAAGTCATTTTTCCTTTGAGGTCTTGCACCTCAAGATCCATGATATATTGCCATTTCTTTCGCTTGCCCATTTGGAACTAATATGGTCAAATAATATGCAAGGACATCAAAACCAAATTTTCAATCTTAGCAAGTTATTCAACATATATATAAATATAAAACCTCTTTTATGCTTTTTTTGTGGTCTAAAATATCAATCACTCAATAATGACAAAAATAAATAGCACAAAAGGATGCAAAAAATTTGGGATGCAATCATTTCCTTTAAGATGTTGCTTCTTGCATCATTCACTTTCAACAAGGCATTCCTTAAAGGAAAGATTCCTTTGATAACATGAACAAATGCAATCGAATGAATGTTGGCCGTTTTTTTAGGGTCATCATTCGCTAAGCAAGACTAGACTTGAATGAAAGGGCTTTCTATAATGTACGTTTACATCACAACTCTACAAACATGAAGCAGACAAGCCACAAATCAAATCCCTTCACATCACCACTCTTATGCTTTTTGATTGGCATGCGAATGAAGACTACTACTCCTCTCACTGTTGTACTTTCACCTCATTTTATATCTTCTATTAGCTAGACACTTAGATTTAAACTAGTCTCTTAGTTCTTTATTTTAAATTTTAGGCAACAATGGTATGTTCTATGCTTTAAAGAAATTTTACTTCAATTTCATTTCGTTATATATACAGGGAATCATGTCAGCAAATAATGTTCACAAAACGTTGCAGGTAATGGGAACAATTTTTTGATCTACTGCATTGTTTCATCTCAGTATCCTTTGTCAAAACTAGGTTTAGAAGTTGAACAAAACAAAGAGCTGATGTAAACTGAGATGTCCTGATGAGGCAAGGAAATGTTATCATATCACGCTTTCACAATTTTCGTACTAGAGATCAAGAGAAATGTTTAGTTTTGTCATCCCTTCTCCTGATTGTGTGATGATTGTAGATCAGAAAGGGAGGACCTGGACCACTGTTTCGCAAAATATATTTTCCCTTGTTTAGGTGTCTGTCTTGCGGGCATGTGTCTGGTCTGAGAATAATCAAAAGGGGTGTGATTTGTCCTTTATATGTTTATCCTTTGTTGTGCAGTATTGTTTTCTTGGGAATTAGTTGTCTGATCTTACCAGAGCTCAGTATGAGGTTAGAGAAAAGAAGTGCTTAAAGAAGGTATATTCTCTTGAAGCAAGGTTTACTATCAACTGTTGCGACATTGCTATGTTTTGCCATTATTTAGTAATCTTTGTTAATTTTTCACTTTAAAGTTCTGGTTAAATCAATATATCGGACTTGTTTCAATTGGCTGAAGCATATTTTGTTGTTGCAGAAACCAAGGGGACTAAAGGCCATGGAAATATTAGATAGTGATTCAGAGTGAATTGGCTGCTGATGCATTGCTTAATGATTTAGACGGGTTTGCTGCTTGGCATGAGTTGTTCAATGATTCAATCCCCTGACAATATATTCCATAAATTGGAAGCCTATGCCCTTAAATTGAGCCCTCCATAATTAAGGTGGGTTGATTGTAAATGCTTGAGAAAGAGCTCTGCTGCAAGTCTCTACTTGGTAGGTAGTTCCATGAAAATATTCATAGTTTCTTTTCTTTTTCCCTCCCCTATTGTCAGGGAAGGATGTCAATTCGGGGTTCGAAACACATGTATAGATTTCAAGTTTTGCAATTAGAAAGATAACGAAATGATGTGATAGCCAGGCAGGGTCTGACCTATCTGCCCCAGTTTTTAGAGGCAGGGCTGCAAAATCCAATGTTTCCCTTCAGGGAGTCGGAACATCTTCTTGTATTTACTTATAGAATTGTAGAGTTTCTGAATAAAATTCATTAATATCTGCACATTTTGGAGTGATTGTTTTGTTGGCCATATTGGTCTCATCTAATGGGAAGAAAAACTTCATAATGTGGTGTGAGACCTATATGGTTGGATCCTAACCTGCTGTTGCACTCCATTGACTTGTAATATTTATATTCTTTTGTATGTCAAGTCTCTGTACTAATTCCAAATGACTAGACCTTACAAACTACAGGGATAACATGAGATTAGGAATTTTGTTGGCTGATGGTTGCTTGAATTATTGTATTAGAATACCTGATTTGGCTTCTTTTTAGTTCTTGGATCTTGACAAGCAGAGCATACGTTTTTTGTTGGAATACTTGAGATGTTAATAACATTGGATTTCATTATTTTTAGAGAAGATTCCATTATCTCATATATCATGTCAGCGTAGAAATTGTTTATGAGAAGCTTGGCAGAAATAAATAGAGAGAATTAAAGCTATGACAAGTCATGCAGAAGACAGTGCGGGAAGTGTACGAACTGATAGCCAGCTGAAGACATTAGATACTAACCTTCCTTTTAGAATAGAAGAGGTTTTATCAATGAGTAATCAAGGTAGAGACAATACGCTAATGCCTTCAACTCCACTAGACGGTGAGCCTCCTATGCAAAAGCTAGATCGTATGTCCGCTGAAGAAAATGTTGTTCGAAGACAAGACCGAAGTTAGTATGCACATTTCCCTCAACATCATGTCTCGGCAATCAGTACAAATTTTGTCTTTGGAATGCATCCACATGTGGGGGCTTTCATTTCGGGTATCCTTTTGGAAAAAATGGCAGCGGCTTTGGTGACCCAGCATTTCAGATACTCTCCTGTGATTCTGGTGGTCATCCTCTGCTTAATATAAATGGACACGAATATCACATAGTAGAGAACTCTTTCTTGGGGAATAATAGCGATCTTACAATGACCATTGTTAATGACAATATGTGGGCCAATAAATGTAATCTTTCAGGGAACTACTCTCAATTCTGGTGGTCTACCTTTGATTTTCATATCCACGCAGATACATACACCAATCAAACGCTATGGGGGAAGTGCGATGGAAGTTCTAGTGGGCTGAATTTCCCGCCTCAAGGTGATAAAATTGCCAAAAGAAAAGCTCTAGCAGTGAAGTTGGACAGCGAAGCTTAAACAGAGAGAACAAACACTATGATGAAAATTGTTAAATCAGAAGCTTTGCAGAAAGAAACAGAGAGAATATACGCTATGATGAAAACTATTAAATCACTCACATATGGTAAGGAATGTGCCAAATACAAGTGTCGATCATATTGCTGGGATTCGCTGTGGGCCGTGGAATCATAGAAATGGGCCAATTCAAACAGAATTGAAATACAGAGCCCTGGGATTTGCTGTGGGCCGTGGAATCACAGAAACGGGCCAATTCAAACAGAATGGAAATATAGAGCCTTCATGCTCGAGACAGCGCAGGTTGTGGAGTGATCAGAAAATTCCGACCGAAACCGAAATAAGGAGCTCAGCGGAACAATACTCCGCGACTGCAATAGCTCGTCCCTGATCTGTCAGGGGATGTCAGGTCCTCTAGCAGCGATCCGCTCCCAGTTTTTTGTCAAGGAATGGCATGGAATGTCATAAGTGCTAGGGGAGGGTGGCGGAGAAGGAGGGTGGTGAAGCTAGGGAACAGTGGCGGAGGGCAGAGACATTCCCGGTGGCCAGAGCCGGACGATTTTTTGGTCGATGACGGAAAACGGGCCATTCTATCGCCTAGGTAGACTACTCCGAGAAAAAATATCACCAAAATCAATTCCTGACACCTGGGAATAACCTTTTTCTACCAACCGAGCTTTGTATTTCTCCACCTTTCCTTCTACATTTGTCTTCTTCTTGAACACCAATTTGCTGCCAATAGGTTTCCTTCTAGCCGATAGCTCCGCCAGATCCGAAGCCTCATTTTTGTGCAAACATGCCATTTCAGAAACCATCGCCTCTTTCTAGAGTTTTCCATCCTCTGAATCTACTACTTCCTTCACAGTTCTAGGATCATCATTAGTAATAGATAAAGCAAAATTTGAACAGAAAGCAAATGGACTATACCTTTCTAGTTGCCTTCTTTCTCGAACTAATCTTCTCACACTCGGAGTTTGTGGCTCTTCATCTTCTGATTCCTCCTTTTCTGTAGAGTCTGATTCTTCCTCCTTTAGCTCAAACTCTATATTCTTAGGTTCCTTTGGTTGGACTGCATGTTTAATAACATCTTTCACCTCTCTGAACACCACATCTCGATTGTTCACAACCTTTCTTGTTACTGGGTTCCAAAGTTTATAACCCTTTAAACCATCCTTATACCCAATAAAGATGCACCTTTCAGATTTACTATCCAACTTGGTTCATTTCTCCTTTGGAACATGTACATATGCATCACATCTAAATACCCTCAGATGTGAAAGAGAGGGTTTCTTACCAGTCCATACCTCTTGTGGAGTCTTATCCTCCAACAATGATGAAGGTGATCTATTGAACAAGTAAAATGTTGTCTCCACCGCCTCTGCCCATAATTCCTGTCCTAACGTGGCACCACTGAGCATGCTTCTCGCCCTTTCCATCAATTTCTTGTTCATTCTTTCTACAACTCCATTTTGCTGAGGTGTATATGGAGTAATCTTCTGTCGTGCTATACCACACTTCTTACATAATTCTTCAAATTCCTTACTGCAAAACTCTCCACCGTTATCTATCCTCAACACCTTTATCTTCTTCTTTGTCTGGTTTTCCACTATAGCCTTAAATTCTTTAAACCTATCAAAGACTTCAGATTTCTTCTTAAGAAAATATATCCATGTATTCGTTGAGAAGTCATATATAAATGATACATAGTACATAGGCTTACCCAGTGATGGAACCTTCATAGGTCCAAACACATCACTGTGCACAAGCTCTAATATCTGTTTTGCCCTCTTACCACCAGAGGGGAAACTCACTCGATTCTGCTTCCCATATACACATCACAGAAATCAAAATCCAGAGAGCTATTACTCATACCTTCTACCATACCTTTACCATGAAGTATTCGAAGGCCCTTCTCTCCAATATGTCCAAGCCTTTGATGCCACAACATGGTCTTCTTTCCAGAGACCACTAGATTTTCTGCTCCATTTTCAGGAACCATAGAACTATTGCACCCGTCAAGAATAGTGCTACCCTGTAGCTTGTACAGAGTTCCAATCCAAACTCCCCGCATCAATACCAATGCTCCTCGAACCATCTTGCATGTATCCTTCTTGAACACTGTCTTTACACTTGGATCATCCAACTTGCTTACAGAAATCATATTTCTGGCCAACGCAGGAATATGCAGAAAACCCGAAAGGGTTCTAACCCTTCCACCTTGCAACTTCAACTTTACTTTTCTGCGACCAACGATTCTAGCCTTCCTATCATCCCCTAAGAATACATCACCACCATCGTATTTCACATACTTGCAGAACCACTATGTATGGGGAGTGAAGTGAAAGGATGCACCTGAGTCAATCAACCATGCCTCGTGATCTACATGTGTACTTGAAGAAGCCAAGTACAAATCCCCACCTTCATTTGAGGTGGTTTTTGCCTTTGCAGAAGGATCATCATCAGATCCCTTTCCTTTTTCAAGAGCTTTAGATTTACAGTCCCTTTTGTAGTGCCCTTCCTTTATGCATTTCTAGCACACCACTTTTCTAGGTTTTCTTAGAGATTTAGATCTCCCACTCGATGAATTATTTTTTTTCTATTCTGGGACCGTCCTCGTACAAACAAGGCATCACCATTCTAGCTCTCCATATTTTTCTGTCTCATCTCCTCTGTCAGCAAGGATGAGACTATTTCATCAAACTACAAGGCAGTTGCATTACTACCTATTGCAATAATCCCACGAATCTGGTAGAGAACATAACAAACTAATGCACTTATCTTCATCTAAAATTTTGATATCAACAAACGATAACTGACTTACCACAATATTAAATGCATTTAGATGCTCTATCATTAAGTCTCCATCTTTTATCCTCAGGTTATACTACTTTTCTTGTAGGAACAATTTATTCACCGGAGACTTAAATTGGTACAAAGTCCCTAACTTGTCGCACAAAGCCTTAGCCATAGCTTCCCCTGATACATTCAACAATACTGAATTTGAGACACACAATCGTATTCTACTCTTTGCCTTCCCATCTAACTTCTTCCATTCTTGATCAGACACTCTCGTTGGTTTAGTACCCAGATCTACCGCGATCCACTAATCTTTATCCACCAACAAATCCTCCATCTTGAGTTTCCACAACTCAAAACTCTTACCATTAAATTTCTCGATCTCTATCTTTCCACTACTCGCCATCTTCTTTCACCACCAGAATCAATCTCACAGATCTCCCACTGAACAGGGTCTACCACAAGCCCAAGCAAAACCCCTCAGCAATGAAGGCATCCCCTTGAAGCCAAAACAACTCTGATACCAAATGTAGGTTTTAACCCTATACAGAAATTACCTACATATGAATTCTAAAACACAGAAAATAAACAATGCGAGAGCTTAACACATAAAACACATATACACAAAGATTTTCCCCTGGATCCCAAAACTGGGACTACCAGCTTGATTTTTCATTATGTTCCTTTAAATGTTACAATACATATTTATACATGCCAAATCATCCAATACCATGGACCAAAAACCATCGCGTCCAAAACCATGTGCGAAAAACATGCACAAAACCATAGGTGGGTCCGCCCAAACTAATATAGGGTCAAAAAACAAAATTTCCTGGGGTGTTGCCTTGGACCCCATAGAGTGGGTTTACTTGCACCCCTAAAACCCCCTATGACTCCCCTCGCTACGGAATTTGCACAATGAAGGGGGGGGCTCGGCTCCCCTTCTAATCCCCAATTAATTGTGTGGGCTAGTCGTGGAAAGAATATAACACAACCCAACATAAAGGGGGATACCCTTTCTCTAGAAGACGTGGAGTTCAATATTAAGAAACTTTCTAATGGGAAAGCTAGTGATAATTAAAGTTACCAAGTTGAAATTTTCAAAATGGGAGGTTTATCCCCATTCCTCATATTCATAAGTTTCTCAATTTGGCATCAAAACATGGTTTCCCTAAGCCTTGGACCCAACGCCTTATTGTGCCTATCTTGAAAATTGGGGATAAAAACATTGCCTTTACCTATAGGACCATTATGATTAGCCAAATTGTATGGGATCATTTTGGAAAGTAGCATTAGCCTCTAGCTTGAAATCCATGGTAAAAGAGCTGAAGGGAAAGTTAGTTTTAGGAGATATCACTCAACTGTTTTCCATCTTGTCACTCTTAGGATCATTCTCTAGGAGTGTCACAATAGTAAAATTCATCTCTTAAGTTGTTTTGTTGACTTTAGAAAATCTTTGGACACAGTTCCTTGGGATAAGCTATGGGAAAGACTTGAAGAGATAATGTTTCCTATCAAGTCAAGTGTTGTTGCGATTCAACTTTATGGGAATGTTGTTTCCAAGATTAAGGCCACCAAGGGTTGGTATAAAGAAATTAAATGCAATGTTAGAGTTAACAAGGGTGTCCCATATCCCCCACCCTTTTTGAAATTTACAGTGAGAAGATAAAAGAATGTTTGGAAGAAACCAAATGCGATGACCCCAAGCTCATTGGTATGGTCATTAATCTTCTCCTTTATGTTGATGATATCGGTCTTCTAGCTAGAAGCCATAATGATATTGACAATCTACTTAAGATCCTTTGTGACTATTGCTCTAAGAAGAGTATGACTGTTAATACCAACAAGACTAAGGTCATGACAATTAAATCTAAAAATTTCAACCATGATAATTTCATCTATGATAACAATTACTTGGAGCATGTTTCTTAAAAAAAATATTTAGGTATTGACATTCATCATCAGCTCAACTGGAGTTATAACATTGATAAAAGGATTATTGGAGGCTGGAAATTTTGTTATCAGCTCGAAAACAATTGTAAGTTGACTGATATTTGGTTTTTGAGTTAAACAAATTTCCTCTTTGAGACTCTTTTCACCCCTATTATTTTATATGGCTATGAGGTCTGAGGTTACAGTATATCTAGACAATCATAGAGAAATATAGAGTTGATCCAAAAGAATTTTATAACCTACAACATCAAGATTAAAGGAAATAACTCCTATCCTATTCTTTTATTTGAAGTTGGTCTTTCCCTCATTGAATGCATGGTTATATCTAGGTATTTGATGTATAAGAAGAATATTTACAACATGGTTCAGTCCAAGAGGTTCCCCAAAAATTCTTCTAACTCTAACCAAAATGACCACCTCTTACTCAAGTGAGGATGGTATAAAGATGCCCATTATTGTTTTGACCATTGGGGGATAAAGAAGGAGATCATCTTGGAGAATAAGGATAATACTGAAAATACTATTACCTCCAAATTTAAGGATAATTTGTTGGGTGATCAGTAGCTAGAAGGAAAAAGTAAGCTAAGGTATTTTGATGAGGTGATCAACCCCACTCTTGCTAACCAGAATTATCTTTCTGTCTTAATCAATGCTAAGAGGAAAGTGAACATTGGAAAGATAAGAGCCAATTGTTATGAGCTTCCAAGTGAAACCAGGTGTTGGTATATTCCCAAAACACCATGGGATGAAAGAATCTGACATATTTGTGATACTAAGAGGGTTCAAGATAAAAAACACTCTCTTGGATTTCCTAGCTCTTACTCACATCTACTCCCATTTCCAAAACATTTGCCACATTACCAACCCTCTTGACTACTATAGTGATCTAGGAGCATTTCTTTCCCTATTTTTTAATCATAAATATAAAATATTAAAAAGTCACAATTAATATCTTATTTTCTTAAGGTCCAATAAACCACATTGGTCTTAGTGGATGTTAATCATCATCATTATAGCTCTATTATAACTTTTTATACATATATAAATTTATATTTGTATGGTATTAATTGAGAAATAAACTATATATATATATATATATATATATATAATTATATATATATATATATATATAATAATATTAAGATTAAATATACTTTTAATTTACATATATTTATTTTTATATTTGATTGAAAGAGTACACTTATATTATTTCTAAATATATATAATGAAAATAAAATATTAACATATATAAATCACAATAAAATTTAAGCACTACAATAGTTTTTTTTATTTACATATGTGTTTTCTACCTATTTAACATTTTATATTGATTGAAATATTACACTTCTAATTATTTTATATATTTAATATATATATATATAAACAATTATAATAAATAGTGTGATATTATCAAATTTTAAAAGATTGATAATATCATATATTTATTATCATGTTTTATATATATATATATATATATGGAATTTAAAGATTAAAATATTTATTTAATTTACATATGTTACGTTTGTATCTTTATTTTTTATATTTCTGAAATATTACATTTATATTATATTATTTTTATAATTTTCTATAATTTAAAATTATATTAACTTAATTGTGTTATGATGTAAATAAAAAAATTAGTGTACAGATTATATAGATTAAAAAAAATAATAAAATGAGGTTTTCTAGTAGTTACATATTAGATAGGTTGTTAGGTTCTTCTGGGATACAACAACAGATTTAGAAGTCATTCGTTTCATACTACTTGAAGCATCTATCTAGATAAAAAACAAGAGAACCTTTGAAGGAAAATCTTATTTTCTAGCCCTAGTTCCTTCTACCATAAAGTCTTTTGTTAGGGAACATAAAAAGGAGTCTAATGTAAATACAATAAAGCATCTTAAAGATCTAATTATAAATGAATAAGTGGTTGGGTTTTTTTTTATGGACTAATCCAAGGGACTCTAGACCATTATAGTGCAAGATCATTTTTGTTTTTTGTTTCCAACCATGAAAACCTCTCCTTTACGAGATATTTAGGGTTATTGATAGATTCGTCAAAAATTCTTGGTGTTTTATGATGTTTGGCTTAGTTGATCTCGATCCCCTACAACTCCCCATAATATACCGATATAAAACTACTCTGAAATCAATATGATCCCTAACTAGCGTGGATATCCCACTGTATATTTTGTCATAAGAGATCTACTAAAAGAAATTAGAAAATCCAAAATCTACACCACGAGGATTTGTTTCTCCTTAGGTTTCTAGATTATTCAATTACTCTGTCATGCTTAAATGCATGAAATAAATAAAATGTGTTGAAAAACAGTAAGATAAAATTCACAAAACACAAATTAAAAATACATAACCTAGGAAACCCTTTTAGGAGAATACCCAGCTATAGGGCGAGGTTGCTATGTTCTCTTTCTATAAATGGAAATTGATGCAACTACAAAGAAGTGAGGATTGTTGCCCATGGGCTAATATATTGCAAAAACCTATTTGTTTTCTCTCTCCCTATCCACTTTTGGTTACTCTTCTCATCTATGGAACATAATGCACTTGAATAGAATGGAACCCGTTTTCCTCCTAATGGCTCAATTATTACACAACTTGATATTATACTAGTGGTTAGGTTTAAATCCCTCAACTCTTAACTAGAGTTATAGTGTTAACTTTTATAGACTATTATTAATCATGCTCATGTATCTATACCTTTCCCATGAAAAATGGGGGCTAAAATGGCATCCTCTTGAATTATGGTGGTTAATTCTGATAGGTCAACTTTCAGGAGGCTTAAATTTCTAATACAATCTCTAATTGAGGAAATTGTTACACCACTGGAAAGCTATTAGCGTGTATATTATGGAATCTACATCCATAGTGAGGTAGTAATGACAAATTTTCTCTTGAAGTTTCTGGCCCAAAATTTTCCAAACTTGTATCATCAATAAAAATGGTCCTACATGCTAATTCCTCCACTTTTTCCACTATGAAAGCATAAATATTGGTTATAAATAATATAATGATCCAATCCGAATCACTTTGAAAATTTTATAGGGTTGGTAATGAATAGTGAATTTAGGTAGCTTGCCTTCAAGTGATAATAAACCATTGTCATGCACCTAAAGGCATTTTGGAGTTCTTCATTGCATAATGTCCAATCTATGTAAGGGTGATGGAGCTATTTTTCACAACGCTTAACCTATATATTATGGTGTTACAGTCTTGGAAAGGGAATGGATGTGCTAAAGGGTAGCTTATGAAAAGTCACACTATCAAATAGGAGTTTGCATGACATGAATTTCTTCATCAAGAGGTCGTGCTCCAACCGCCTCTCTCGTTTCGTTCACACTAAAATCAACTCCAAGAAAATCCTTCATCATATGTTCATCCAGAAAAAATTATTTTTATAGAATATTCATTTGAGGTTCACCTCTTGTGCTAGAGGTTAGATTTTCAATTTCTAAAAGTCTTCATATTTCCAATCATTGTCTTAGGGAGGATGTGAGTTGCATATATGAATGAGTACGCTGCATGATGGTCATGTTTTGGGCACTTCGGGGTATGTCATACGGAGGTGTAGGAGGTGTGACAAAATACTATGTAACAGATGCCCCCTAAAGCATGAAGGAAGAATGGGGAGTGATGGCTAAGATGCTTTACGAGCTTTTGCAAGGATGAGAACAAATGCTGTCAGGAGACCTGCCCATCAAGGACGCATATACATATCTGATATCAAAACATGAATCCATGGTATGGACAAAGCCATCCGAATAATAAGGACTATATGAAAGGATCCATGGCATGGGCGCAGCCATCCAAATGAAAAGGATCGTCTGTAAATATAAGATCCAAGGTATGGATGCAGCCATCCTATATAGAAGGATCATGATAAATATAAAGTCCCATGGTATGGTCACAACCATGCGTGTAGCAGAAACATGTGTACAATCATGAATAACACATAACTCAATGCAGCTTAAGTCATATCAGACAATACTCAAGGTCTTATGCTCCATCCCAACCCAATCAAAATACGAATTCCAACATGTAAATGAATGTGTTGAAGTTGAACATGCTAGAAAATCGCCTGATTACCGACCAATGATGTGGACCGTTAATAGGCATGAGAGAAACCACCAATAATGACAATGGCTTTCGAGGTATGACAGTACAATCCGTGAATGTGATAATGAATTTGAAGTCGAACACTCGTGGAATCACCCGATTGAAGGCCAATGATGAAAACTTGTCATTGGATGCAAATAACTTGCCACTAAGCCATGAAATTTGTAAATTACTAAAAGGGATTTTCTAAATCATCTTCCCGAATAATGAGTTGAAGTCGACAAGAAGTGACTTGTGGAAGGAGGGCCATAATGAATCCCCCATCATCGACACAAAACAAAGAATAAAGTGGAATAAAATGAATAAGATCCAAGACTGTAACAATGGGTCGGACAATGTATAGGTAAATAACTGCAAATCAGACTTCTCTTGAAAACTAGCGACAAGACTCTAGAGTGTGGCAACATCTAACTCAACATAGGATTAAAGGTCATGATGACAAAATGGAATAGTCAATTGAGAGGAAAAAATGGATCACCCAAACCCGAAAGGACGAGTGATTGAGCAAGGATATCCCAAACCCAACACAAAAGTAGAAGAGTGTCATGTTCAAGAGCGACATGCTACCTATACAAAGGATGTTTAATTTTCATTCCCCTCCCCCCCTTGCTATTTCTAGAAAGTACCCTAATTGTTTTATATCAATACTGAAGGGGATATCATATGCTTGTCATGTAATTTCATTCTTCGAATAAATCCATCCTAGTAAGTTTTATGAGTCCTAGGAAGGAGAAACTCAGTCTCATCATGGTGATGAGTCTTTTGTCGTAAAATTTTAATGAGTTCGACGTAAGAATAACTCGGTATCTTTTTCATATTTAGAGAGTTTGAAAAAGAGACAAAAAAGAAAACTCCATCATGTCCCTTTTTGTAATTTGTCCCTCGAACCTGAAAAGGTAGAAAACGATATTCGAGAGAACATCTTGACCATGTCGACCAAGGTGTACATTTTTTGTAAATAGTCAATCTGAGCCCAAAAAAGGGGTAAAAATATACTGAGACGATGTTAATTCATTTAATTTAACGAGTTCGAAATGACAAGTTCTTGACAATCTTTTCATGTTTCGAGAGTCAGAGAAGAGCTTAAAGATGACTCCAGGGGGTTCCTTTTTCATCTATTTTTAGTGAGTCCAAAAAAGAGATAAAACAAAACTCATATTGAATCAATCAATAATAATCACATGTTCACCAGAAAGTACCTATAAATGCACAAGGAAATTCATCCATCACTCATATCGAGAAATAATAATAAAATATTGGTAAAAATTAATTCAAGGGTTATAAATAGCCCATATGTAAAAGAATTTTTACCATTGCACCAAAATAAGTTTTGAGAGTGTATTTGTACCCTATTTTGCTCGATTTTCAAATGACCAGTGCAGGATATCCAAGGTACCATTCCTCGAACCATCTTCAATAGGTAAGAGCATTGTCTGTACTCTTGCAATTCATTGTATTTTTATGCCTTTTCATTCAGTTTTTGCTTGTCAGTAGGAGGATTTTTGTGTTTAAATGACACGGGCGATCATCACGGTTTTTCTCATTGGACCCACGATGATCGCTCCTAAGCCAAAAGGCCTTAGTGACATCATCACTCTGTTAATAAAAATAGGCGCGATGGTGTCAAGGAAAAATTCTTTGAAGGAAAACCCCTCTTTAAACCAAAAATTCTCAGTTTTAATCCATGAATATTTTTTTAACTTGTGTTTAATGATGTTTTGCAAGATATTTCTACCATCATGGTTCTAGAATGGAAATAACGAGGTCATGAGGCAGAAGACCATCAGGCAGCCGAAGATCCCGAAAGTATTAGTGCTCTGAGAAACTCTGTATTGCTTAAGTTCTTCATAACTATAGGTCTGAGAGCTCAAACAGAGCTTCTGCTTCATTTTATCAGCTTATTAGATGTTGATTGGGAACTTTGCATAATCAAATACCAGGAGTTGGTGTTGGAGGAAATAGGCATTTATTTCGTCACAGGTTTGTCTAGGAGGGGAGAGAGATTCCAACTCTTTGGATCTCATCTAGGAGGTGAGAGTACTAGTAGTCTAGTCAGGAGACATTGCCCTGGTTTTCAAATGACCAAAGTCGGGAAAGTGAAGATAGCAAAAATCACTAATCTTCTCCTGAGAATGATCTTGTTCACTATAGCTCGCGTATCTGGCACACAATCTCTTCATGAAGCCTGATAGTCACAATTTCGGTGTGCAGTAGAATGTCTGACTCCCACAATATTCAACTAGTGTGGAGGGCTACTGGACAATACGAAGAGACAACTAACCAAGGGTAAATGAGGGAACCTGAAATAGTTTGGTTTTGGTTCAATTCTAATTGCTTTCTTCCTAAAATGGGTTCCCTTGTTTTGGATCTAGTGTGCAAATGTACCAGATCCTACCCCCCAGGATCCGAGGCTAGTGCAGTGGAGTGAGCTCATGCCCCGAGGAAGAGGGGGCCAAAAGATGAATTTCCATCCACAGTTTTTTGGTTGGCTATGTCAGAAATTACTTGTTGTGGATAATTATGCTTATGACGCCATGAATTTCAGATGGGATCTGGATCTACCTCTGCCACTAGGAGAATAGTGGATTGACGCAGGTAAAACATTTTTTTGAATTTTTTGTAAAAGTGTAACTGAGATTTAGCTTGTGAAAAATGTCCAGATGTTGGAACAGAAAGGCCACCTGGCATGTCGCCAATATCACAGCAAGTAACCCATCAGATAGTAGGTGTTGATTATGAGGAAGGGGCGGACCCCGTAATAGAGATGGAGTGAAACCTAGACATGATTACCTAGGGGGTACCATAGTATGCCACCATAGATGAGGTTCCACTGCGATGCCAGAGGCACAATGTAGGAGTGTCAGCGAGAATACACCAATTTTAGGCCGAGTGATCAGATCAGCCTCATGCTACCATGAGCATCATGGATGTTTATAGCCTTTCTAGTTTCTTTTACACATTTTGTAGGCTTTCAGAGCCAAGTGTCTTGGAACACTTCAATTTTTGAGATTTTGATGTAAACACTGTGACACATGCATTATATATATATATATATATATATACACACACACACACACACATACACACGCACACAAATACATATGCATGTTTTATTTTCTACTTATGTGTCCATATATCATGATGGTGTGATTGGTTTTATAAATTATGCAAATATCTGTTAAGAACATAGTTTACTAATGCATCTCTTAATGTATTCAAATTGCATGTAATATGTTGATATGTGATCAACTCAAAATTTCTTTCCATTAATCGAACACATAGATACATACGCAATATTTGTAGATTTCTTACCAAATAATGACTTTTTAACTATAACACAACGAGTTGTGAATCTAACTTTACAACCTAATTCTCTAATTCTAAGAGCAACTGCTTTTGGAAAAAGTTCAATGACTGCATTGTATTTAGAAATATTGTTATTTTTTCAACCGAGGCATATACATTGTAAGTCAATCAACTCGCCATTAGGGGCAAAGAGTGCCCAAAATACGGAAGACAAATTTTGTGTGCTACGACAAACACCATCAACAAAACCGACATAATGACTTGACGACATCTGCAAACTAAGTGGAGCACAACGTAAGCAGAAAAATACATGTGTGTAAAGCAAAGAAAAACACCAAAAATCAAAAAGCACACACCAATGAATTCACACACTAATGTACAAAAAGTAATTACACGAATTTCACGCATAATACTTTTTCAAATACAACCCATTTTGGAGCTGTGACAATGCATTTCCTTCGTAATCAACTAGCTTATAGGTGCCTTTCTACAAGACACGTTTGATGATATACGGCCCATGCCACATAGGTTCAAACTTTCCAACACCTAACTTATCGTTAGCCTGATCATAAAGGAGGACTAGGTCACCTTCAGAAAAAGTGTGATGAGAAACAGTTTGATCAAAATGAGATTTGTCACGTTTCTTTTGGGATTCGATTACCATCGTAGCAATGTGATGAGTCTCGTAAAGCCTCTCAAGGTAGAGTAACCGCTCCTCTTCAGGCGAGGTAATAGGAAGACATTTGACAGGTAATTTGAGCGAAGGGATTTCACATACAATCGGGAGAGTTGCCTCTAAACCATAAACAAGTTGGAATGGAGTGAATCCATTGGATGTCTCAGCGGAAGTTTTGTAAGCCCACAGAGCTGAAAGAAACATCAAATGCTAGTCCTTTTGTGCTTCCCAGTGCTTCATTGAAGCATAGTGATCAAAACTTTATTAATTGCTTCGACTTGACCATTGGCTTGTAGATAGTAAAACGTTGATCTATCATGACGAAGTCCCAATTGAGAAGTCAGCTTTGCCATCATGTACTGACAAAAATGTGATCCATGGTCAATTACAATGGCTTAAGGAATGCCAAAACATATTATGATGTCATTGAAGAGGAACCGAGTAGCAGTGATACCATTAGCATTATATGTGGGCATCACTTCATCCCATTTAGTGAAGTAGTCAACGATGCTGATAATATAGCCATGCCCCTCAACTGAGCGAGGGTTACATGTCATGAAATCTATGCCCCATTTTGTGAATGGGCCAATGGTAACTACTGGGTGTAAGGGTCCTGGTGGGGAACACTACTTACGGTTAAAAATTTGACATTCATGCAATTTTTGAATAGCCATAATACAATCGTTAAAGATGGAAGGCCAGAAATAATCGGCGTGAAGGAGTTTATGAGCAATGGCATAGCTGGACATATGACCACCACATGCCCCAGAGTGGCAGTCATTCAATACCCATTCAGCATATTCAAGTGTTAGACATCTGCGAATAACAGAGTCAACACCCACTCAGTACAAGGTATCACCAAGAATCCGTTAAGGTTGGGACTGATGGCAGATGTGGTGTCGATCAAATCAAGACAACTCAGGTCAGAAGGTTTGGGTTTGAAGATAAATGATAATATCTCCATACCATGGGTCAAGAGAGATGATGAGAAATAGAGTTTCATTAGGAATCTTCTCAGTGCAATCAGCAGAATTGCTTGCAAACGATAGGGCGCATATCAAGTCAGAAAAAGCAAGTGATTTCTTTGATTTGGCGATAGTAAACTCCAAATCAAACTCCTGTAGGATAACAATCCATTTGGAGTATCTTCCCCCAAGTAATTGACGAGTCAAAATATAGGTCAAGGGGTATCAATCAGAAATCGCAGTGGTTTTCTGTAAAAGGATATAATGATGAAATATTTGGACAACATGGACGGCTGCCAAGGTAATCTTCTTGACATGGGCATATCGAGATTCAGTTTTAAGGAGATTTTGGCTTAAATAATAAACCACATGTTTGTTGCCATCGTCGTCATCTTGAACCAACACCATAGAAATGGTATTATCAGTTGCAGCCAAGTATAGGAAATAATTGCGTCGATAATCAAGGGGATGCAGTAAAGGAGCACTAATAAGTGTTTTTCTCAAACCATCGAAGGATTTCTGGGAAACTTCATCCCAAATGAAAGGGATCCCATTTTTAAGCAAGCGAGTAAAACCCTTAGTGAGATCAACATAGTTAGGAACAAATTGATGAAGAAAGTTAGCCTTTCCTTACAAACTTTACAGTTGATGCAATGAGGTAGGAGGGGGTAAGTTTACAATAGCCTCAATTTTTAGAGGATCTATACGGATACCTTCACATGACATAACAAAACCCAAGAGCCGACCAGACGCAACACAAAAAAGGCACTTGTGTGAATTAAGATGGATGTTATAGTGTCGACATTGTAGAAAGATGGATCTTAAGTGGTCTGAATAGTCATGATGCTTAGTAGAATGGGTTGGTAAGTCGTCAAGGTAAGGTTGAACAATGTGTCGAATATCATGAAATGCTTAGGATATTTCTCTCTGGAAGGTAGTGCCAGCATTTTTTTAACTAAAAGGAAGCTTCTTATAAGCAAAATTTCCCCATGGATGGATAAAGGTCGTCTTATGTTGATCAGTAGGTAAGATGTTGATCTAGTTGTAACTAGAAAATCCATCCATAAATGAGAAAATATCACTCCAAGCACACTCGTCGATGATCTAATCGATAAACAGAGTGGGATAGTTGTCTTTTGTACATAAGTGATTGATGTCATGGTAATCAACATAGACGCGGATCATGCTCTTATTTTTAGCAACAAGGACAAAGTTAGACACCCAATCTATTGATGGGATTTGATAAATGAAACCATCTTTTAAAATATTTTCAACTTCTTCCTTAATAGTAGTAGCCTCCTGATGATGCACAGGATGAAGTCGTTGGAAAATAGGCTTTGCATCAGGATAGGTGGGTATTTCATGCACCACAATTGTTGGATCAATACCAAGAATTTCCTCATATGACCATGTGAAGACATCACGAAATTATTTGAAAAGTTCAGTGTAAACCCTGATCTCATCAAGAGAACAAGAAACCCCAATATGAATGTTCTCAACAATTCTAGGTTTAATGGAAATGTCAAGAGGCATAGTTGCAGTAATGTTTCCCATATTACCCTCAGACAAAACTTCGTGTGCCAAGATAGGTGTTTGAAGTGGATACATTGGGTTATGAGAAACAAAAGCTTCAAGACACAAAGGCATCTCACTGAGTCTAGGAAGAAATGAAGAATGATGATGGAGATCATTCCAAGGCATTTTGTCCAAAGACATAACCTCAACAATACTCTCATTGGTGGGAATGTCTCGTTCAAAGGATCCAGAGAATCCCATGAACCATGCCAAGGATATGGAACATAAGTATCCAAGTTCATACTGAATATAGCATGACTTTCTGAAGTAGTCATTAAATCCAAGACAACTTCTTGTTAACCTTGTTCTAGTGGACTTAATAGCATAGAATCACCAAACGAATCAATTTGATATGGAGTAGGAATAATCCAAGGATCTATAGAAACATAGATCATATTGATCAAAGTGAAATTCACGGGTGGGATAGTAAAGGTACCCATTAAAGTAGAATATTTGAAAAGACCTGCCCCCACACTCTCATAAGGAATTTTGGTATTTCCCACATACGGGACATTGTCGTTTGATGTACTAGAAAAGAAAAAATACAGCTGGTTGATGGTGACAATTTTTCCTTTGTGAGGAAAACAAAGCACTTAGAACAAAGAAGAAACCACACAAAACATAGCATGGGTCCAACTTCACTCGAGAAGAAGGTTGTAATTGAGACTCACATCTACAACTTCCACTTCTAGCTCAACAGTCTTTCCTTCCAACATGATAGGAAAGTTTGTGAGAATACCATATGGGTGGGATCCTCTTCCATCAAAGGCCTCCGAAGTGTTCGGGGACTGATTGAGAGGAGGAGAGCCAATGGCATTCCAACACAAGAGAGACATGATGTAGGTGGAAGCACCTTCATCAATAATAGTCTGATGGATCGTCTTTCCTTTAATAATAATTTGAATTAGAAAAGAAATCAAATGAGGAAGATGATGAACGTGGTTTTCAAGGTCAAAGGTAATTAAACTCAAATTGCAAGATAAATGTCGCCTGTAGGAGACAACAATGATTTTCATTGTGTTGGACATGTTTCGAGAACTTCCAAAGCAGACATCGTCGAAGGCACTTGAGCTAAATCTTCGACTATATTATAATTTTGTGCATCTCTAGCATTTGGATTATAAGATGATTTCTGAAGCACACCTTTGGGAGGTAGTCGGATTACAGATTCATTTTTAGGTCACTCAATATAGAGCAGACCAGAACTAGATGGATTGGAAGTAGAAGGTATACTAGTGACTTCTTTTTCTATTGTCTTCTTTTACGAAGTTTGATAGTCCTTTGATCGAGCAGCAATAGAAATAGGTGATGAACCTTGCATCATGAAAAATTGGGAGCCAGAGGAGGCAGAGGATTGCAGTTGATCTACCAACTACGTCTGCTGAGATGGAAATGGTTCTTTCAAAACAAACAGATTCCCTTTCAATAAATGGTTAACTTCAGCACGTCGAGGACAATCCTTGTTGTAATGGTCTTCCTCACAAATGAGGCAAGGATATTTCAGCTTTCGCTTGGAAGCATCATCAATAGATGATTTGGGTGGATCCTGTTTTGGGGTATCAGTTTTGGCTTTACCTTTACCCTTTTTCTTACCTTTTGAGGCCTTATCCACTGTGGTAGACTGAACAGCATGTACGTCAGATGTTTTACCAAGATTAGATGAAAATTTCAAAGGATGATTAGAACCAGTATCTGAAACAAATTTTTTTTCGAAGAATTCTTAGTAGAAGTCTGAGACACTGAACCAATTACACCATCAACAAGTGGTACATTGGGGGACTCTGAAGCTATCAAATCTGAAGATGGTCTTGGAGCATTAGGTAACATCTCATATAATGTTCCAGATTAGGAATAGACTAAATCTAGATACTGAGCACGAGCAATAGCTTAGTCCTCGATAACACATCCACCCCTTACTATATATGTAGCAATTTTGTTTACAAATGATTTTGTGAACCATTCAGTTAACAACTCATCGGGAATCTCAAATTTGATGAGGCGACGCTGACGTCTCCATTCATGGATATGATTAGAAATGTGGGTCACAGTATCTTTCTTCAGGGATGTAAGAAAATGAGTGTCAGTTTCCTATCGAACCTTCAATTGGAATTGGGTGAGGAAGGCCATAGCCAAAGAGTTAAAGTCAGCATATGTAGCTCAAGGTAACTCGATATACCATTTTACGGCAGCACCTGTTAATGTCCTATGAAAGAGGTGAATACATATAGAATCATCAACATATGAATTTGAAGAGCACCATAAGTGATATGTCATCACCTGGGCTTGTGGGTCCTCTTTAGAATTTTCTTTGAACTTAGGTAAATCACTCGGGATTTTAGTAGGAATAGGAGGCTAGTAAGGCGAATGAAAAATAGGATCATTTGTAAGCCTCGATACATTAGGCAGTTTTAGCGTAGCTATAAAAGACAATTGCAGATTGAATGGCATGTAGGGCCTTTAAGGAGGCCCAAAATGCGGGTTCCAACCTTTCCGGTAAGGATTCTTCCCCCACAGTGGAGGATTTTGACCATACGGGACATAAGCATGTTGGAGTGGAATCTAAGCCATATAAGGCTATTGACATTGGATATTACTTGACCTAGATGGACCAACATGGTTAGGAATACCACCAAAATAATTTTGATTCACTCCAACCATGTGATTTTGTAATCTACTCACTTTGGTTTCACCTGACACGAGAGAAATGTTTAGATTCCCCCCCAGGTGGTGGTACATTTTGTCCACTTAACGGGGGGAGGGTAAAAAGAACTAACAAAAACCTGACCTGAAACAGTTGGTTGTATCAAAATGGATGGTTGAAATGACGGTACATGTTGCAATGGAATCGTAGGTTGAATGGGAACTGACATGATAGTAGTTTGTACAAAGATTTGAGAGGTTGCATTTGGAATAAACGGACCAATAGTAGGCATGGAATTTGAATACCAAATGGGATTTTGATACAAAGATGAAGCACTAGGCATTCCTGAGACTAATTGGGCTAAGGTTGTATAACCAGGTGGAAACATAGGCCCACTAGTTTCAGGAAGTGTGTGAGATGCGACTCTTCCTATAAAAGGAAAGCCTTCTAGAGGAAATTCATACCCTTGTTCATCATCGTCATGAGGAGTATAAGTAGCGGAAAGTTCTGAATGACCTGGAGAAGAGGTTGGAATATCACCTTTTGAATCCATGGGTGGAAACAATTGGTGAGGAGGAATCTGAGGTGTACAACGAGATAACTTCGAAGGAACACCAGGCCGATCGTAAGGACTGTAAGGATGATGGGGAGCATGGAAAATTTTAGGGGTGAATTTTCGCCCTTAGGCGAAATTAAGGGGTTTTAAATTTTTTGTGGGAGAATATTTTGTACCATAGTACATTTTTACAAATCGCCTCAAATTTATTTTATAAAAAATTATGTATGGAGGTTAGCCCACCTTATTTTAAGGGAGAGGGTAAAAAAGGTAAATTTAGCCCTTGAAATTAATAGTTACAACCTTCCATTCGCCCTAATTTTCAAGAATAGGTTTTATTTAAGTGAATCCTATGGGCCAAATACAATATTTATAAAATGGGTATGGTAAATTAATAAAAATATAAATAAATGAAAGGTATGGTAAATAAATAAAACATTTCTTATGTTTACTCCATAAGTCACCTTATATGCGTGCAAGGGTGCAAACAAATAAAAATATAAACAAAGTGAAGGTATGGTAAATAAATAAAACCTCTTTTTATACTTACTCAAAAGGTATGGTAAATAAATAAAAATATAAATAAACTAGAGGTATGGTAAATAAATAAAACCTCTTTTTATATTTAGTCCATAATCCTCTTTCTATTTATGAAGGCTCAAAAAAGAGGTTTTATTTAAGTGAATCCTATGGGCCAAATACCATATTTGTAAAAGAGGTATGGCAAATTAATAAAAATATAAATAAACAAGAGATATGGTAAATAAATAAAACATTTTTTTATATTTACTCCATAAGTCACCTTATATTTACGAACATTCAGGTGAAACCTAGGGGCAAAATACTATGGGCCAAATACCATGGGCTAGATTATTATTAATACCATGCAAAAAAACATTATTAACCCTAATATTATTATTAATAAAAATAAAAATGGCACATGATATTGACCCATGGTATTCACGTGGAATGTAGGCTATTTAAATGGGGGATTTAAACTAGCATAGATCATCTTTACTCTGGATCTACTAAGCCGCGAGAGGGATCAAATATCGTGATATGCAAACTAGCATAGAGTGAAAAATATTTGATCCCTCTCG
>APFE031241028.1:0-11300 GCA_000404065.3 Pinus taeda | reverse complement strand
TTATCAGTGTTCACAGTTGGGCATAAACCTTCAGTTTTATTTAATTATAACCATTATTTATTTATTTTTTTAATTTTTTCTGATGCCATACATGATCAATTTATGAAATTCGAAGTTGAAGGTGTGTTTAAATATCAGTCAGTTTTAGTGTATCTCATGTTATATTACTAGGTAGACATATTCAAGTTTTAATTGCAGAATATGGACGAGAAGAGTATCCCATTACCAGTTATCCATTGGACTTCTTTGGTCAAAAGAAATTCAGAGGACTACACTTATACAAATTTTTTGGATCAGTTCCTTCACACTTCTTTGTGTTTATTATGCAGTGATATTATATCGAGGATATCTCCAGAAATCATGAAAATCTTACAGCTATCAGAATAGTAAAAGGCCGGAGACTGGTATTTATACCAGAATTATACAAAGATCATAATTTATCGATGTGAGCTTCCCCCTTATAGATTACAATACTTTGTGCAATGAGGATTTTTTCTTTAGAGTATGCAAGACATATTCTAAATATGGATGAACTACATTTTGTGTCCAACAAGAAGAAATCACAGTTCAAGCTAAAGGCACAAGTAGGCCCTTAGATTGTTAACACCAGAGCAACAACAAAGGAGGTGGAAGTAGTTTTAAAGTAGATGAAGTTCAAACCCAGTTTTACATGGTCCTATGACCCCTTGGGAGTAATCTCTAAGCTGAGAGTTGAACAAAAAAGTACTCCATATCCTCATACACCAAGGCTAGAGATAGAACAATATGCTAACCATGAAGAATGGGAATAAAACACATTACAAGAGGAATAAGAGCAATTGGTCAGTCAATCTTCATTAAAAACTCCCATTCCTAAAGAAAAAGAAAGAAAGAGGCCAAGGGAAAGTATGTCTCCCACTGACTCAAAAACACAGGATGCATATTTTCTTGTTTTCAAGAGAAGGAATAAAGATCAACGGACCACAACTAAAAATGATAGAAAAGATAGTCCTCAAGTGATCACCATTCATGAAGAATCTTCAGAAGAAAGGGATGCACGTGAGCATACTACTTTGGTTTTGAAAAGCACTCCTACCACCTCCCTCCCTTATATAGAAGAGTCAACTGAGTCTCCTATGTCTTCTACTTCTCAGGATCCACCACAACAAAGTATTTTCACAAGGTACATGGAGATTAAGTTAAAGAATGAAACTCTCAAAGCTTCAACATACTCAAAATTACGGAAACAAACTACTACCACTCAACATAGGTTATTGTTTGCTTTTGTTAAGAGAACTGGTAATTTCAAATGGCGTTTTTGGAACCCAAAGTGTTAGCCCCTAGAGGTGATGAAGATTATAAGGCCTCCATTTTTTCAGGGGATACTAAATAAGTTCATGCAATCAATCAAATGGATTTGCATAAGCAGGAAGGCGATATGATTTATTCAACTCTAACCAGCTCTGCCATGGATATTTCAAAATTGTAGGTTTCATTGAACAAATGCACTCACAACTTAAGATTGAGAGGATGTCCTCTATGGCCAAAGACACGAGAATCAAAACATTGGAAGAATTAGTTATTAAACTAGGATATGATCGTAGTAATGTAAATGCAGCAGAGGAGGTTATCAAAATAAAGAATGTAGAGATGGAGAAAGAGAAGTTGTTTACATTAGTAGTGGAACAAAATCCTCAAATACAAAAAATGGAGCAAGACATGGAGGCACTGTTAAAAGAAAAAGAGCAATGGGAAGTAGCAAGGAGATCAGTAGGGACATTAGTAGGAACATCAGTAGCAGGAACATCAACAATAGGGACTGTAACCCAGCTTGCAACACAAATATTTTTTTCATATTCATAAGAAAATCTACCTCAAGGTTTGGGGGAATTATCATTGACAAACAAAGAGGTGGAGAAATTGTCAGAAACACTCACCAAGATGGAAGAAAATAAGAGAAAGGAAGACAATGTATACTTGGAATAAGTACAAAATAACTTCAAACTTATTCAACAGATTCAGAGGTGTGAAGACCAGTCTCTTATTATTCAAAGGTTGGCATAGGAAAAAAGCAGCGTTTGGCACAATATTAATGCCAATTTTACAAACCTACGGCCTTCCATCCAAATTATTTTTGAACAGGGAGAATTGGTCCAAAGAGTCAACACAACAGTGGAGAAAACTAAAGCTGATATCGAGCATAGGCCAGAAGAAGCACAAAAGATCATAAGGTCCCTAAACACAAAAACCAGAGAAGAACTTGAAGAGCTCAACATTCAGGACATAATAGAGACAATAATGGAAGTCAAAAGAGTTTTTGACTAAGAAGAATTTGATGGTTCTGTAGGAGAACAAGTGCAAAGATTTGGAGGTATAGGTTAAGAGATTCAACAAAAAGTTTTCTTTTTTGCTGGAGAAAGGACTTCACACTCTCAGAAACTCTAATGTAAAATTGATTCCATTAGAAAATTACGAGGAACCATTATGCCACATAGTTACATATGCATCTAAGTTTGCAAAGGAAAAGGGAGCTATCAATGGAGAATATTTTTCGGAGGGCCCACAATTTGATTTAAACATAAAATATGAAATTCATTGTTTATTTTTTAATAAACCAACATTTGAAACTTACACTGAGGTAGAGAAAAGGTTTAGAAACATGGTGATTTTTTCTATCCCAGGTGAATAACATTGGGACAAATTATTGGAGTCGCTCAAATAAGGATGAATAGAAGACCTACAATTTTGGCCCAAAAACAGAAAGGAGCTGGGAAAAGTCATAGTCAACAACATATTTCCTTCAAATTTTCAACAGACAATTGAATTTTTCGAAAGTTTCTATTTTCTAGTTCTATTTCATAAAAACATGTAATTCTATTAGATATCATTTTGTAAACAATTCCTTTTGGAATACGAAGTTAGTTTCGTAGAAAATATATAAATACTTTGTAATAAGACTTAGAAAATGTTAGAAATTGTATGAAGAAAGGATTTGTATATTGAAAGTTGTGCATTGTACTGAAAGTGATCAATTTATATAAATAGAGAGATTTTTGTTCTAGGATTCCCGTGTCAAACAATTGGAGATGTACCTTCTTATGTAAAATTGTTTCTTTTCTCAATTTTCCATATGTTTTCCCTCTTTATTTTTGCAAGAAGATTAAGGGCCGAATTTTCTTAAGTGTACTCTGCTCTAGCTTGTAAAAAATATCAATGTTTTCATTCTGATGTCAAGTATAGAATTCATCTAAGTATGCTCTATATTTAATTGAACTTAAATCATATTAATCCTTTCACTCCATAGACACTCTATAAGATCCAAAAGTTTGCTTATCCTGCCGTGTTACAACTGCTTTGTCATTTTGTGATTTATTGCCTAAAGGTTCATGACTCCATGCCCAATGGAATTTCCCTACATTTTTCAACCAAACCTTTGAAAAACAACCTGAAATTTTCATAACTAGCCTAATATCTTAAAAAACAGAAATCTAGATCAGATAGAGAGATCCGTCTCTGAAGCTAGAAGGGCTAGATCCCAACTTTATAAGTGGTTTTGTGGTTACCTCTGGGTTTCTCTCCATATCCTAGGGAAATTATAGAGTGATAACACAAAAAAAAACATGACCAATATCATGTTCTGTGTAAGTTTCAGGTACAACTGATGGGATTGTGGGCACCAAGATGGCATGGTGGGCCGATAACCCCAAGGTCTTGGGAAGTTCGGTATTAGAGTAAGTCTTCTTATTGTGATTTGTATAAGTGAATCCTAACCAGGAACAACCTCCAAAGAGGTGAAGGAAAAATTAATTCCTTTTATCTCAAAGCAGGGCATGCACATCGAAGATGGAACATGGTAGATGAAGAAGCTCGATTGGAAGAAGAGAGAAACTATCGCAAGGTTTTCTAGAACATGGCAGAGAAAGTTGACAAGATATTTGCAGAGTATGAGAAGACAATCAAGTCCGAGAAGAAAGAGCCAGATGACCATGCATCGATAAATCATGGAGGTGGTGGAGAAGAGCCTCCTCCCTCTCCATCTTCTAGTGCCAGTTCTTCTTCTCCTTCCTCTTCTCATCATTCTAACAAGAATCAAAGGAATGCATCTAAAAAGCCCTTTTCTAAGATAGATGTCAAATTTGATTTACCTGTTTTTAGTGGAGAATCTAATGCATAAAATCTAGATAACTGGATAAGACAACTTGAAGTGTATTGCCGCATGCAAAAAATCAAAGAGGATGAAGTCAATATCTATCTAGAATCCCTTTGATTGAGTGGCACCGCTCTCATCTGGTGGGAAGGAAAACTACAACAAGGTGGTAAGAGTAGTCGTAAACTTCTTTCATCTTGGTCTGAGTTCATTTCTACTTTAAGAGGACAATTTTATCCATTGGTTTACAGACAGAAGGGCATGATGGAATGAAAACATTTGAAACAAAGAAAAGTTCATAACTTTACAGAAGAGTTTAGAAAACAAGAATTAGCATTAAATGCTCCATTAGAAACTTCTGAGACATTGATGAAATATATTATCTCTTTGCATATTTATTTGCACCATTAATTGTTATTATTTGAACCTAAGTCTTGTGATGAAGCTAGTGTGAAGGCTGTACAACTAGAAAGCAAGGAGAAACATGAACATGATGACCACCCAAAGAGGACAACAACAGAAAATAGAAGAGGAGAAAATACCTCTTGTACTTATTTTGAGAAAGAAGAAAAAGATGAGGAGAATCACTGGAAACTGCATCCAGAATTGATACCTAAGAGGAAAGGCAAGAAGGGGAAGCAGAAGACAGTTTCAACTGTGAAACAAGACCAAGAACA
This sequence comes from Pinus taeda, assembly GCA_000404065.3. Lineage (NCBI taxonomy): Eukaryota > Viridiplantae > Streptophyta > Pinopsida > Pinales > Pinaceae > Pinus > Pinus taeda. Next base: position 6,497 of record APFE031241028.1, on the reverse strand, counting down.
TGAATCTGAGGGTGATGAGAAGATCATAGCTGCAGGATTTGTAGGCAGTGGACCAATTAACCTGGGATCAAACTCAGGTAATGAAATGAAGATTACAGCTCTTGGGATTGCAGCCGATGGACCCATCGACTTGGGATATGATTTAGGCGATGAGACAAAAATTTCAGCAAATGTTGTGTTAAATATGAAAATGGCACCAAATGCTGCATGGCTCCAAGAACTCGAAGAAATCAACCAAAGCATTCAAGAAGAGAATTTTGAACTAAGGAGACTCTTACAAGAAGCAGAGAAGGAGAAACAAAGGTTTCAACATCAATTACAATCCAAGGAGGAGGCTTTGGAAAACTTGCAACATCACAAGCCTAAGGTAAAATTTGATTCTTATATTTCATGTACTTTTTATGATGATGATTTTGTTTCTTTTGAGAAACATACTACAGGAATTGGATCAAAATTATTGAAGAAAATGGTGTATCAAGGAAAGGGCCTTGACATTAATGGCCAAGGCATTGTGAACCGAATAAAAGTGGAGGAATTTCCTCGTTATGAAGTACTTGGATATATTAGAAAGGAAGTCGAGGAATTCTCCAAGACAACCAATGACCAACCAACGACAGATGATGAGATCCCCTCATCACTTTCCACTGACAGTAAGGGTTCCACGATCACTTATTAGAGGCTCCTAAGTTTGGAAGAAAACCTATATATAGAGACTTTGTCAAGAGGAAAGGAATCAATAGAGAATATAGCTTAGTTATGCTAGTGGATTTATACATAACTTCCTTCGCATATGAAGTGAGCTCAATATTATAGTTAGTCGAGGGAAGAGTCGTGCTAAGGATCAAGGAGGTGTTTATATATATGCCAAGGTATAACGAATTTACATTACATTAATTAATGAAAGAATTTGTGAATTCTCTCCCACATATTTCAAGTCTTTTTATTTGTTTGTGGTTTTTAATATTTCTTGCATTAATGTTGGCCTTCCTTTCGTGGAGGCAAAAACATTGTTAGTTTTAAGCATGTATAGATAATACTTGCAAAAGAAATCTTAAAACTAACAGAAAAGATACAATGGAAATCACATAAAATATACATAGGTATTTTTCTCCTGGTTGTTAAAATGGAGAAAACTAGAACGATTTTTCATTTCATTCCTTTACTATGTTAGAATACATTATATACATGAGCATTCATAAACCCCAATCCACTAACTCTAGATTAGAATATAATCATATTTCCTTTGACTATATCTACAAAACCACAGGAAAAACCACCACACCCCTGAAAATCGCTAATAACCAAAATCACCAAAAATGGACACGCAAAAAAATCGTTATATATACAGACACACACACACACACACATTATTTTATTATTATTATTATTTTCGAGACGTTTCCTCCAAACCTATCCAGGGGGACTACCTCCACTATCTATCTATCTATCTATCTATCTATATATATATATATACATATATAATATATATATATATATATATATATATATATATATATTATTATATATATATATATATATATATTATATACACCACACTCATTATTTTATTATTATTATTATTATTTCCGAGACGTTGCCTCCAAACCTATCTAGGGGGACTACCTCCACCCTACAACCCTCAAAATAGGGGGGGCTTCCACTCCCCCGTGACCCCCTCACTACACTTGACACATACGTATCACATGTGGAACTAGTCATGAAATGAGTATAACACATGCCCAACAAACATTGTCTTCGTTGGTTGTGTTTATGTTTAAGAGATTCGATCAAGTGAGAACTTTGAGCTGAAGTAGGGTCTCGAAAAATGTCCACCATATCTACAAGCTTCACTAATATGTGGGTATTTCAGGTATGCATCTTCTCTCTCACTTTATGAGATGAATAATATCTAATTCCTTTAAGTCTTGAGAATTCATGTACACTATCACATACTTTCTAACGAATTTAAGGGAAATATCCGTGGAGTAATATCTCCTTACCTTTTGAGAATTTAGAGGTAACATGGATCTCATGATGATATGTATCAACCACAAAAAATCAAAGCAATGAAAATGTATACTTCGTTTAGTATTCTAAAATTCCCTTGAAATATGAATCATCATTGTGGACTTTTCTCTATCATTATGATGTGTGCAATCTAATTCCATGTGGCACCACCTGACACCTCCACACCCTCTTTTCCATTCACATCGCCCATATGATCCATGCCATTTTTTATTATGCTCCTAGAACTAAATTTCCCTCAATTTTTTAAAATTTCACCCATAAAGTAACAAGGAATTTTCTAACACTGGATTCATTAGATGAATTTGATCATATATAACTCAATTGATCCCATACCATGTAAATTCAAATTCATTGTATCAGCTTTGGATTTCATCTAACTTTACATATTTTTCCTCCAATTATTTTTCTGTCAAGTTGCCCCCCTTCCCTTCTAAGGTTCCAACGTAGGACAAATAGAAAGTCAATGTGTTGTCTCTAAGAACTCTTGTCACACTAATATAGTCTTCATGTACCTTTTAGGCCTCACACAATGAGAAACCTACCCACACAATTCTCAATCCAAGCTCCAACATTTTGTAAGGAAACCAAAAGAAAATTGTCAACAGTGATACAATATATTTTATCTAGAATTAGTAGCAAGATCATAGTGAATCTTACTATGTGGTATTACAAACCATACAAACATCTATCATCCACCAACCATATAAACATCTTTAATCCCATAATGATTAGTTTAATAACAAAACCAAAGTAGATCCATCTTAACTCTGGATCTACCAAAGAGGGATCAAATATTTTTTCACTCTAAAAGAGGTTTTCATATCAAGAGATTTGACCTCTCTCGGAGTTTGGTAGATCCAAGTTAAGATGGGTTTAATTTCCCCTTTAAATAATTTATATTCCACATGAATACCACAGGTTCTCAATAGTATGGGTCAATACCATGGGTCGTTACTATTTTTATAGGGTTATGTTATTTTGTTTTTTTATTTTATTTTTAGTTTGACCGAGTTAAAATATTTACATTTTTTATTTTATGTAATTTGACTTAATCAAAATATTAAATATTACAACATCTATCCCATATTGGATTGGAAAGAGCCTCTTGAAGTGAAAATTAAAAAAATAGTATTCTCACCATTTGATATTATATCCCCAATCCTATTTCCAAATAAATATATAAATAACTCGCTGTTAAAAATTAACAACATTTTATTTTAAAAAATAAATATGATCAATTATAATTATAATTTAAAATTACGATAAAATGCACAAAATATATTGTCTTGATAATGGTAAACAAAGTGCTTACCATTATCCTATGAAATAAATAATTCCTATGACATAAATAATATCTCTAACTAAATATTCTTGGGAACGCGATAAGAATAGTACTGACGTTCTAAGAGAGTTTTCTCCCTCTGATATTGTCATTAACACACAATCTTTGAAATATTTCTATAGTCTAAAATATGAAATTATACGACGACCTAACTTATCATTGAGGAAGTTTTGTCTCATTTTCTTTTTCCTTTCTCATTTATAATTTAATTTGACAATTTGATCCATCATGTCTATCTATATCATAGGTGGCATTTACAATGGATTACAATACTTGGTGGACTTTCCAAATGGGTTAATTGGTCAAAATAATTTTCCAAGTCATCTACTCCATCAAATAATGGAGCAAGTTTTTTGGGCTCCTCTCAGCTGATTCTCAAATGTAAATGTGAACGAAAGAAAAAGGTAGGCTACTCTACCCCAACCTACACTATTTCTATATAAATGGCTCATTTGCATCCTCGGATTAATGGTACATGTTATTGAAGTGCATGAATCATTAATTGATTGTTGGAGTGATCTAGGTGGCTCCAGAGAGACACACAGGACAACAAGAAAAGATGGAAGCTCAAAAATCAAAGTGATCAAAATGATGTCGACCCAGCACCAGAGCATATATCTTGTCATCCTGATCGTGAAGGTGTGAACGGTTCATCAATCCAAGCTTGTATGAGGGAGAAAGAACGAGTCAAAGTTTTGGTCAAAGTTGGGCTATGGGCCAAGTTTAAGTGTCCTACAATTTGACCGACCCCGAGGCATAAACCTAGCTCTCAGAATCGGTCGAAATTGCGGTCTCATTAATTCGCCCAATGACCCTTATTTTCTAAAAGTTTAAAAATGAACCCCTCTTTATAAAAAAAAAATACATATATGAGGTGGCGGGCCACCACCCTCGCCACCCCCAATATTTATCACATAAAAGAAAGTATAATTTGTTTGGGCTGACGAGCCATCACCCCACCGGCCCTCCTGCAACCTTACCAAAATAAAGAAATATATTGGCTCGATGGCCATCACCCCGCCGAGCCCTCATACCATAGCCCACATATATGTTAAAACATGTATTACGGGGGTGGGCACGGGCCACCACCAATGGACCTGGCCCACGCCCCAACCACTAACCTTTAATGCGATGACAAGACTATGATACGGGACTGGCAGGGGTTGAACCCGCCTGGCCCATGTCGCTGGCCACCAAGTGGTCGACCCCAAAAAAAAAGTCAACAACTGTTAATGCGACCACAAGAACTTAATGCCCACCAAGACGGATTATGGGGTGGGCCATCCAATGCAGACCTAACCCTTTTTTTAAATTTAATTCATTACAAAAAAACAATAACGTGTAAAAAATGGGAGGGGCAGGGTTTGACCACCCGACCCCTCCTCAACTAATGTCTATGTTTACCACTACACCAAACAAAGTTTATTGGTATTTCCACCCAAAGAATAATATAAACCTCATTTTTCATGTAGTTCGGGGGCAGATGGAGGAAACATGAGCGGGGACAGATTTTGAGACAGGAGGAGGCTGTGCACGCAGTTCGAGGCAACATTATGCAGGAAGGGTGAAATTTCATTTTGTGAGACCTTGATAAATTTTATATGGATTCAACACTTCCCGTCGCCACGAACACAATGGCGCTATCCGTGTCTCCATTATAGTTCTGCATTTTTCGGTCATTTTCAGTATGCAGGTAGAACCATGATTGCTGTGAAAACATAGGGAGCGGAACCATGAGCCTTGAAATTTCCCTGAGGAGGTAATTTTTCTCCATGTCAAAATATAGTCAAGTTTATACTTGTTTTTGACAGTTTTCTGTAGGGTTCAAAATGGCAAGGTCAGATTCGCCATTTGAGTTGCATATTTCTAGTCCACCATGGAGCAAAATATTTGAGGAATCTAGGGGGAATATAAAAGATTCATTGAGCCCCAGATTCTTAATTTCTTAGAATTCAAATTTTGGATAGTCGATTTTGCACTACTCGACGCCACAAATCTGATGGTGCATTCAGATTTGTCATTCTCTCATTTCATTTTCCAGCCACTTTTCTAAGTGCTAGTGCAGAGGTCCACATTCATGTGTGAGCAGTGATTTTCATGAGATTTATGCTGTGAGATTGATGGTCCAAACAGCTTCAACAGTTTGAAATCTGCTTCTTTAGATGGCCCCTAGTTATGAGGTATATGATGTGTTCATGCACTTCTTCTTTATGCATTATGTTGCACAAATCCTTGATTGATATTGATGCAGGATCTTGTTTCTTACATGTTTTCATGATTCCTTGCTTGATGTGATGCAGAATCATTTATGCGATGTACTTGTTGTCATGATTCGTCATGTTATGTTTTGAGTCTCCTTTGTTGTATGTTGTTGGGATACTCTTGTTGTTTTCATGCATGTTTTTGTTTTGACATCCCTTTTATGCCATTTTGGTAGGATGTTCATCATGCATGAGTTTTGTGTCATACTAATAGGAGTCTTTTGACTGAGAGTTCCTGTAGTGGAACATCTCTTAGAGCCACTCCTGCATGAGGGCATTTTCCTTGTATCATCGCGACATCATCTCTTGTGTACATCATCACTATTGGCAATAGTTAATGCAGGGGCCTACACCATCTTGACACCGGGGTCTGAAGACGTAGTCCCTCCTAGATGAACTCCGTTATCAATGTCTTATGTTTTCATGTGCCTTGATGATTGACATGTTCCTATTCTTTACAACATGTAGATGTATTCACTTATGTTCTTTTAAAAATATAATTTAACACATCATGAAAGTAAAAGGTCTTGGAAGGGTCCTTCGTCACACCCGAACCTAGATCATGGAGTGTTAACCTGTTGAGAGTGGAATCATAATATAATATAATATAATGGCCTCATGCAAATGGAATCTTCTTTTCCTGCAAATTTGGTGTGTTTCAACAGGTATATTGTATCTATTTATTTTGTGCAAGCAGGGTGGGTTGTAATTATTACCATGTGCTTTGTAATTTCTATATATATATATATATTTTGGTTGCTGATGTACTAGATCATCAAGCTTTATGGACTATAGCTGTAGTGCTTCTGGAAATGATGGCATCCACTGCACAAGGAAACATGTTGAGTGGTCATAGTAGTAAGCTA
>APFE031241025.1:0-12366 GCA_000404065.3 Pinus taeda | reverse complement strand
CTGTAAATTCCTACATGGTATCAGAGCTATTTGAGGGCCGCGTCCATTGGTGATCCAAATCTGACCATGTTCTTGAAGTGCAATATTGTTCAACAGATGATCAGGTTGCAGACATCTTCACAAAGGCTCTCACAGAGGCGAAGTTCACTAAACTTCGATATATGCTTGGAGTTCAGGAAGTTGTCACTAAGGGGGGATAGGCTCTAGTGCCTCCTTCCTTCTCCTATTGTGTCATATTTGTAAATCCTTCAATGCTATCCCAAGTTGTTCTTAAGGGGGGATGTTAGGATATTCCGACACATAGGAATAGTTAAGTATAACTTGGTCTAGTATAGAGTTAGGTAAAGTGTGTTTCTTTACTATGTACATTTGTAACTTACAATCCGACGGTCACGATATCTAGTGATCCGACGGTTCATTCTCTCCTCGGTATTACCGACACTTGATCCGTGGCTTGACACCCGATTGGTCCATGAATTCTATTTAAAGCGCATGGAGGGTCATTTGTAGGTTAACCGTGCATGAGAGAAGCTTATGTAAATTTTCATTCTTTTATTAATAAATTGCCTGTAGTAGCCACGTTGGCGCAGGCCGTGGACTGTTTCCCTCTCTGAGGGTTTAACCACGTCAAAATACTGGTGTATTGATCTGTGATCTGTTTGTGAGCGGTGTCCTTTTGGTGTTCTGTCTGAGGAACTTACCCTGTAAATTCCTACAATTCGTGTGCCTTTTATTGATCTCATTATGATGGGTTGTCTATGATTCGTGGTAGTTTTCCTATATCTTTGAAAAAAATTATATAGTGGCAACTAAATATGAAATTGATATTTTATGAGAAAGGCTCACACAAATGGCTCTCAATTTACACAAAAATTTCAATCCCTATACTCCTAATCCCATTAATGAAAGTGTAATGAATATGCTTGCTTTCTTCTTGGAATACTTCCAATGATTCTCCTTGTAAAGGATGTAATGTTTCATTTATAGGAACCTTAAGGGATCCATATATAGTAGTTGCTTCTATGTTGAAAGCTACAACTCCTATCAAGGCAAGGAGTAGTATTGTTTTGCATCCATTGATTTCTTGAGTAAGTAATGTAGCTCATAAGTTAGGATTTTCCAATGTCTATTATTCTTTGGATGATCATATTTAGGAGTTGTTTTTTTTCCTTGTTGATAATATTATAGGAGTATGTCAATGTAATTAGTCTACCTTTGACCCCTTCGATCTATTCAATTCAAATATGCATAAGTTGTAAATAAGTTATTATGATGATGGGAGTCAAACCATATGAGCTTAAATAAATGAACCTGTGTGTAATTCATATAAATATTTCATGTCAATTCCTAGTGTATAGCTCAAGCCCAAGGCCTAACCCATGAGTGGCTAGGAATCTAATTCAGCGAAACATGTTTTTCTATGTACCATGTGGTAGTGCATACCACGATGTACTCAAGCTATGTAATTATTATTTCAAAATGTAATATAACTTGGTCCAACATTGCTATGGAGACAACATGAAAAGGGTTATGGTTTCATTAGCGGGGAAGAGGAAAAGAGGCCCAAGGGAAGGGGTATACAACAATAAGCATTAATCACCATGCACACGCCTGAGGATAGTGTTTTTTTTTTTTTCATTACATTGTGGCCTATCGATCTCATCCAATCCAATCATTTTTTATTCTCATTTAGTTGCATTGCTAACCTACAAAAAATAAACTTAAAATGTATCGATGACCCTCAATTCCTTCTTAATCATGACATTGAGTGGTGCCTCTACTGATTATTCATGGACCATCCAAAAACATAACCTCCTATATTTGATAAAGGTAACCATTTAGATTCACGTAAACACTCATTTTCCCATGTTGAGGGTATCCTACTTATGCCAATGGCATTCGTAACACAATAGTGTAAACATTATACTTTTTGAATTTTTCCTAGCTACCTTTTTTTGATAGCTTTTACCCAAAATTTGGCTAGAAATTTAAAAGAATTAGTGGTTTCGCAAATGTGAGTTGTTGAGATTGCACAAGTGAGGTGTGATAGGTTTTTTCAAGGTATTGAATCTGTAAATGAATTCAAAAATGAAATTTAAGCAATGGAAATTAAAACCTAACCAACCACTACTTAGTCAAATTTCGATGATGTACTATTAAAGGTTTAAAAAGTAGAATGTTTAGAATTGTTCATTTCTAAAGGGCATATTCTTCTCCAAGTTTTCATCATTTTCTAATGCCATATGGAACATTTCCATCTATGTTTGTTAATACTTGGTGGAAGCAAATATAGTACGCTCAATTTACCTTGTTGTTAGTAGATTGTTTGCGAGTTTACAACATTGATGAATGTTGTCTACAAATGATTACTTGTATTGATCTAACTATGATGGTTTGTCTATGATTGGTGGTAGTTCACCTATTTATTTGAAAAAAATATAGAGTGAAAACTAAATATGAAATTTATATTTGATGAAAAAGGCTCACATAGACGACTCTCAACTTACACAAAATTTCAATCCTTATATTGCTAATCCCATTAATGAAAATGTAATGAATATGTTTGGTTTCTTCTTGGAATACTAATTCTCCTTGTAAAGGATGTACAATGTTTCATTTATAGGAATTTTAAGGGATGCATGTTATGAAACCAACTCACAAAAAGATAGAAATGACAAATCAACCTCTTCAAGGGGGCAACCTCCTTTACATTACACAAATGAACAATTCTTGGATGATACAAATTAAAATACCTCCTTTCTAGATATAGGAGTCTAAGTGGTCCCAATATAATCAGAGCCTACATAACAATAATATTTTAGGGACACAAAAATAACAATAGTGGGCTTTTATGGGGCACAATAATAACAACATGGGGACTACATGGGCACAACAATTCCATAATGGGGTTGCACTAATAACAATAAGGGGCTACACTAGTAGTATAGGGACCTAACATGCCCCTCTCCTTAAAAAAGTGTTGTCCTCAACGCTTGAGTAGTTATGGATGCTTCTGTATAAAATTCTCGTCCTCTCATGTGGAATATTCAGCGGGTAAGTTCTTCCACTTGATGAGATACTCTGAAATTGATTGATTTCGTAGTTGTCAGGTTCTTGTTTCTGTGACTTCTTGAGGTTCAAATATGAGTTTTCCTTCCTCGTGAAGTTCCAACAATATTGTTTGAACTCGGACCTTGTCACCTATAACCTTCTTTAAGCATGAAACATGGAAAATTGGGGGCACTCGGGAAGATGCAGGAAGCTCCAATTTGTATGCCATAGTACCAATCTTTTGCATCACTTTATAAGGACCATAGTACTTTGGTGATAATTTATTATCCTTCTTATCTTGCTTGATGGATATTTGTTTATATGGTTGTAGTCATAAAAATACCCAGTCATCTATGTCAAAACTTCTTTCACTGCGATGTTGATCTCCCTATTGTTTCATTTGATTCTGTGCGAAAGTGAGGTTATCATTTTTCTTCTTGATATGTGCTATCTTGAGAGTTTGAGGAGTGGTAATTCCTGCCAATGAATTACAAGATATGGTCGGATTCATTTCTTCTTTCTTTAGGGTTGGTTCCTGGTGTATATCCTCTTCTTTTTACGTTTCTTGATCCTTTTCTTCCTCCTCTTCACAATCAATGTAAAATAATTTCTTCTCAGCACACTTATGACCATTAGTGTGTTTGTTATCACAAATATAACAAAGGTCATTTTCTCCTTTTTCTTCCAATTGTTGTGGTGTCAACCTTGTAGGTTGTGCAAGGCTCAGAGCAACAACACTTCCATCTTTATAATTGTGAGTGGTAGGATTTCTTCTTGCCATAATTTTGCTTTCAATTTTTCTTGCCAACCTGAATGCCTTCTCCAATGAATCAGGTTCCCAAAGATGAATCTCATGTTGAATGTTATCCTTTAAAATCCCTATGAAGACATCAATCTTCTGTTTATCTGGAATATCATTTACCTTTATATTCAATTTTTGGAAGTCTTCAATGTGCTCTTCCATTGAACCCTTTTGTTTGAGATTTATCAATTGGCTAAAAAAGGTGTTGCTCTTTGTATCCTCATAATGTGCTATCATTTCCTCCGTGAAAATTGACTAAGTGACAAGTGGTTTACGAGAACAAAGCCCTTTATACCATAAAAATTCATTCGGTTCTAAATATAAAGATGCAATACATACCTTTTGTAACATCATGTAGATCAAAATATTTGTCCATCTGTAGTATCCATGTTATGGGATCCTTGCCATCAAACTTCCTCATATCGATCTTTGGAATATAGTGGGTTTTCAATCCAATGTTAGATTCTATGAAATCATTAGTAACATTTATTTTTTTCTCATCATGAGTTTCCTCTACTACCTTTTCGTCATTAGGAGGCCTTTCTTGTAGCAGCTTTGTCCCACCTTCCTTCAAACCTTCCATATCTTTCTTAAAATCTTCGATGTCTTTCTTCAAATATGCTTCCATACCATCGATATTAGCTTCCATGACACATATAAAACTATTTATCTTAGATTCAATCACATTCTTGAAATCATCCATCCAATTTTGTTTACTAGGTGTTTCTATTTTCTTGATTTGTGTCATTATTTTTCTTGCTTTTAGGAGCTCGATATTTAAACGATTGTAACTCTGTAATTTCATATCTTAAAGTTCTGAAATTGTGTCCTATGGTAGCTCTCTAAGTCCTCTTTCTAACCCCACTAGTCTGATCGATATTGGAATCTTCAATAAAGAGTTATGCTAAATCTCCTACAATGACCCGATTATAGACTCATTCAGTGGAGCTAACTTGTACGACCTGCCATGTGTCACTGTTTCGACCTTTGGACCATAAAAACATACACCGAAAATCAAAATCCATCCTCTTTCAGTAGCTTCTCATGAAATTTCAATCTTATGCTCAGAGAGAAAGTTATGATGAGTTTCCCACGATCACCTGTTTGGAATGTAATTTGGGAGTTTGCAAAACCCCTAAATGTCTTGGACTGTATCTCCGAAAATATAGCCAAACAAGATCTGAAATTTGGACCTGAGCTTCACTAATATTTCAGCTCAAATGGGTTATAATTTCAAAGTCTGAACCTTTGCAGAAAAAATATTATAGCGAAAATTCCATGATAACCTGTTTGAGATGGAATTTTGGAGCTTGCAAAAACCCTAACTTCCTCAAATCATATCTCCGAAAATATAGTGAGACAATATCTGAAATTTGGACTCGGTTCATAACGATTTTGGATCAAATGGGTTTTCTTTTATCTTTTAAAACTTCGTAGAGAAAAATTTACAGCGAAAATGCCATGATGACCTGTTTGGAGTAGCGAAACCCTAGAATCCAAAGCTTTGATACCAAATGTTATGAAACCAGCTCACAAAAAGATAGAAAAGATAGATCAATGACTTCAAACTCAGCCTCTTCGAGGGTGAAACCTCCTGTACATTACACAAATGAGCAATTCTTTGATGATACAAATGACAATACCTCCTTTCTATATATAGGAGTCTAAGTGGTCCCAATATAATCAAAGCCTACATAACAATAATATTGTAGGGGCATAACAATAACAATAGTGGGCTTATATGGGGCACAATAATAACAACATGGGGACTACATGGGCACAAAAATACCATAAGGGGGTTGCACTAATAACAATAAGGGGCTACGCTAGTAGTATAGGGACCTAACAATGCATATTAGTAGTTTCTTCTATGTTGAAAGCTACAACTCCTATCAAGGCAAGGAGTAGTATTGGTATGTGTCCCATTGGGTACTTGAGCAAGTAATGTAGCTCATACATAAGGATTTTCCAATGTCTATTATTCTTGGATGATATCTCTAGGTGTCATTCTTTTCTCCTTGTTTATCATATTATAGGAGTATCTCAATGCTTATACTCTAGCTTTGGCCCCTTGGATCTATTTAATTATATTATGTATAAATTGTAAATAAGTCATTATGATGAGGGTCAAAGCATATGATTTTAAATAAATGAACATATGTGAAAGTCATGTAAATATTTCATGTCAATTCCTAGTGTATAGCATAAGGCCAAGTCCCAACTCGTGAGTGGTTAGGAATCTAATTGTGCTAAACAGGTTTTCTATGTACCATGTGGTTGTACCTTCCAAGATTTACTCAATATATGTAAATATTATTTCAAAATGTAATATAACATGGTCTAATGTGGATATGAAGAGGACATGAGGGTTATGGGGAAAACTAGTCGGGAAGAGGAAAGGAGGTCCAAGGGCAGGAGTTTATAGCAACATGAGCATCAAGCACCATGCATATGCCTGAGGATACTGTTTTATGTGATTTCATTAACTATGGCCTATTGATCCCATCCAATCCAGTGATTTTAAATTCTCATTGAGTTGTATTGCTAACCCAAAAAAAATTACCTTAAAATATATTGATGACCCTCAATTCCTTCTTAATTGTGACATTTAGTGAAGCCTCTATTGATTATTCATGGACCATCCAAAAACTTGACCTCTTATCTTTGATAATTGTAACCATTTGGATTCACGTAGGAAATCCTTTTCCCATGTTGAGGGTATCCTACTTACGCCAAAGGAAGTTGTAAAGAAATAGTCTAAACATTATATTTACTGAATTTTTCCTCAATACTTTTTTCTGATCACTTTTACCCAAAACCCAACTAGAAATTTAATTGTATTGTTGGTTTTTTTGTAATGGCGGAGAAAATTCCTAGCTACAAAGGGACTAGTGCCCAGGGCATCTACAAGATTTATAAAATATAATAAAATATAGGGTCGAAGAAATATACCATGAGAATAACAATGAGTGATCTAATTCTGAAACCTATCTTTACAACTGGATTGGCCAAGATAAGTGAGGGTTGCAGTGCTTAGGGTGTCAATAGATTATTAGAAGTAGATGGAGAAAACAAGGCTTAATCGCTAAGGCACTTAAGAATCTCAACCTTTGTCCTTGTATAGTAAATGATGCAAAGAACAAGAAACATGGGTGAATGCTTGGTATGGTGGAGTTCCCATTAAGGGATTCAAACCAAAAATATGAGTGCCATTAATTCCAAGAAAATTCATAAAATTGATTTGAATCAACCTGCTGAGTTTTTACACTCATATTAGTGGAATAAAAACAATAATGAATGATAAAAACATAACAATAAAATATTTTTGCAATTACCCCAATAATTGGAATCAAAACTGGTATTTATTTTTAAGTTTCAGAGAGATGCTTTCATTACATATCATCATCAGCTTCACACTCCAAACCCCTAATTTTTACTCATTTATGATATTTTGCTTCTCCCCCTGCGACCGATTGTCTCAATCGGTTTCAAAAACGGATTCTTGAAACAATTATAAAAATGATTTTTTTGAAGTGTTTGGAAATAATAAAATTACAAGAAATATTAATTTAATATCATATATATTAAATATAACCCCTTGTTAAAAATAAACCTTCGGCCCTTTTAAAAACAAATCAATACAAACATATATCGGGCATTCTAATTAAAACAAAAATATTAAATCCATGCATGTCTGATCTTTGTCACACGCCATGTGGAGATGAGCTAGATGTATGGAGACCTTGGTGGCAGTGGAAAACTATGTGTGAGTCCCAGATTCGTTGTGTGTATATCATCAAAAGTCTTAGTGGTTTTATAAAATCAAAAACCATTTTTCACCATCGTCCTTCGTGGTTTTAGAAAAATGAGGTAGGGATGGTGCAATAAATCTGGACCGTCCATTAATCGTATTGTTGGTTTTGCAATACCATTTTGCGAAATCTTGAGTCTTGTTAAACTTTGGATATGTAGACCCATCAAATTTTGGTCATCTGGAAAAGTAATATAATAAACATTGCTTTCTTTTGGTAATCACACAAAAGTTAACTAATTTTTGTCAACTCATGATGCTTCAAACTCTTCATCCAAGCAACATCCACCAAATCATTATGATTTTTCAACTGAGCCCATGTTGGTCAATACTAGATTTCAGAGTTTTGGACTCTCCTTTAAAACCAAAACATGAACATCTTGAAGTTGAGATAAATTCACTAGAAAAACATTATCATCACTAAGTTGAGTGCCAACATGGTCACCTATCTCAAACTCCTCATAAAAATGCAACAAATTCATTAGTTGTGCATAGAGCTTCTCTTTTCACTGCTAACCGTTTGGTTAAAACATAAGGTATGATCTACAGTTGGTGAAACATTACAGATACATGAATCAAGATAAGCATTGATAGTACCAAGCTTCCACACAAAGAATGTATGGTCCTTTAAAATATTTGTGACCTTCAAGATTGACTCAAATTCGGAAAAAGTAGAAGTGACAATCTCTGTCTGACCCACTTAGCTCTTTCTCAAGGAGGATTCATGCCCAAAATAAGGAAACTTTCAATCGTAGCGTTCCAGTTTAGAGAATGGCCTAGCAAATGTTGCAAGTAAAACTTTTACCCCTTATAGGATGCATGTCTCCATCGTGTTCAATAGTTATAAGAGACTCAAACTGTTGTTCAGTTGTGAGAAAAGTACCACGTCCACTTGTCTTTTTCTTCATAAGTGTCGAAGCTTGAGAATCTCACTGGTCCCATGCATCCTTCTGTTTATCCAGCTAGGCTTGACTTGAAAGCTCTCTGCTTCTCCCCAAGAAAGGTTTCCCTACACTTTTCGATAGCCATTTTAGGTGACACTTTCCATTTAGTGATTTCTTCAACATTTGCATAGGAGGATATCTCAAGTTCTAATAAAGAAGCCCTTTGCATTTCAATGTTAACAAATTGTTCATGTGCCACATCAACAACTCCTCTTTTTTGTGAAAGTGAACCAAATGCCTCCATAATTGCAGGGTTGTGGGAAATAATTGATCTTATTAATTCTATAATTACACATCCAACTAGGTGATGCACTAGTCTACGAATTTTAGTTAAGTAACCTTGAAAGCTCAAATTCCTATCTTCATCTACATAAGCCATTATATCCCACCATCCTAACCCATGTCAGATTGAATTTTGTCTACTCATTCGCTGAACTAAATTCACAATTCCTAAAATAAGCATACATTTTCCAACTTGCTCCTCCAAATTAGGTAAACACCATTTCCAATTTTGGTATCCTTTATATTCTCCCGAACCTACTGTAATTCACTCTATCAAATAATTACAAGTATTAAATAGCTTGCCTTTCATCTTGTTGTATAGAGCAAATTTTGTAGAACAGTTAATACCTTGACCTTCCTTGACTGCAAAATTGCACTAGTTACATGCATATTTGTTTTGAAAACAAATATCCCACATCTATGAGGCAAAAATGTACCCTTTACATTTACCATCATACACAATGCCTTCCAATGCGTTGTGCACATATAATGTTACTTCCACTTGGCCTTGGGCTCCTGCCTTGGTGTCTTCTATGGGTTATGGTTGTAGATTGGTGGACTTTGGTTGGAGATTGGGATAAAACCCAATAATATTAATAAAATTAAAATCTCAACAAAAAATTAAAAAGGAATATGTCACGTGATATCATAGTCCCCAATGAAAATGTTGTCCTCCCTATGAGATAGAAAACATCCTATGAGTTTTTCTTGAAAAATATTTATCATTTTTTCTTGGCAGGATTTGGCTACAATAGGTTTCACAAATATGAGTTGTTACAATTACATAAGTCAGGTGTGATAGGGGTTTTTCAAGGCATTATTCCCTTAATGCATTCAAAAATACAATTTAAGAAATGGAAATTCCAATCTAACCAGCCACTACTTAGTCAAATTTCAATGATGATTACTAGAAAAGGTTTAAAAGTAGAATGATTAGAATTGTTCATTCCTAAAGGGCCTATTCTCCTCCAATATTTCATCATTTTCTAATTCCCTATGGAACATTTCCATGTATCCTTGTTCGATAACCTATTACAACCCACCACACATCACCAATATGAAGCACCCACAAAGATTTGATTGGTGGATATTTGATGAACTGTTACATCATTGTTTCCCATGTTTGACCTACTAAACTTTCCTTCTACTTAGTGAAATATGTTTCATGGTTTCTTTATTCAAACATATAGGATTTGCACCTACTATTTGTGAATAATTGAAAATTGGGCATTGCAAAGGGAAGATATATAGGTGGGATTCATATTTTTCATATGAAATTATGTGTTTACAATTTGCATAATTTTTCCCTCATGGAAGTTTATTTATTTAATTTTGATGTTGCACAAGAAAAATCACACACAAGGGAAACTTATGTAGTTAGAGGTGGTAAAGAGTTTTGAAATGTTATCAAGTGGCAAGCCACAACCATTAAATATGTAGCTTCCACCTATCAAAGTTAGTGCTTCCCACATGATGAAGGCACCAAAACCTATCAAAGTTAGTGCTTCCATTGTTTATCTCTACTAACTTCCTTCTACCTCATCTTGTCCCTGTAATCTGATTTAGAACATTAGTTTGTAGTGCTAAGATCTTCCTCAGATTATTAACAAAATGCTTTCATTATGCTTAAGGATTCATGGATTTTTTGCAAGTGAAATGAAGAGTTTTTATGTTAATTTTATAAGTAATTTAACATAACCCAGAAACTGAAGAACAACATAAACATGTAAAAAACATCATCAAAAACACATTACAAAAAGCACATGATAAAGGAGTTCACCCCTCCTGGGCTACGTCTTCTTGGTCTAACTTACAATGGCTTAGGCCTCTCTATTATGCTCAAAAATGTAAAAATCTGTGTTTACAATGCTCAAGTGCTTTTGAAACCTGCTCCAGTCAATCCAAAATACTCAAAAATGGCTATTTAGCCTCTTTTTGCATCCAATTTGGTGGGAAAATGATGAAGTTATGACTTCCACTTGTTTTCCCATTATTCGCTTCACAAATTTCTCCACATCTGACAGGAACCCACATTTTCGCTCCAAAAATCCGCTAACCGAGCGAGAATTTTACCATGCGGCGAGCCATAATTCGTTGGCACTGACTGTCCATCACAAATCACAATTAGCAAAGTCTAGCAAGTCTTATGGTTTGTGAACGTGGTGAGCGATGTGCGATTGCGATACGATGGACCCAACGGGACATTAAACTGCAGCCTAACCTGATCACATCTGGGATATTGCAATCAACAGAAAACCAATGGTCCTATACAAATGTAGGACTTGTCCTGTTGTGATATGTGATTGCGATATCACATCGCAACCCTGATATTACCAAGGGGGTGGGGGATTTAATAAGACCTCCCTTTGCCGATGTGCGATTGCGATCCATTGCATCATGCCTCCAGCCGATTCTTGAATGCCTTCCCGCCTGCCTTATCACATCGCAACCCTTCCCTTCTCGGGAACCAAGTTTTAATGTCAACCTGTCTGCGATTGCAATTTGCGACATGCAGGAGCCAATGGTGGCTTGCCACTTGGCGCCTCCTCATTCGCTGAAGGACCTTGCCACATCATCCAATCCTGCCATGTGTCCAAGCCAAACCTGAACTTTTACTTGCTCTAACTTTTGCATATGAGCTCATATTTGAGTGTCATTCACACCATTGGAATCAGAATGACGAGCTCTTTGATCTAAAGAAAAGTTTAACAAGATTCTGACACTTTTATTTTTGAGCCTAATTTTGAGCACCTAATCACTCCTCCGCACAAGAAGCCTTTTGGACCCAAAAAGGATCAGTTTCAATTGTTCAGCAAGTGAGGGTATAGTTCCCTCACATTTCCAACCTCTGTCCATTTGGATTTTGAAGGTATTGTACCCTTGAGCCCCACTAAAAGATAATCGATACTTCCCTTTTTTGTTGTCCTTTTTCTTCTATCAAGTATAGTGTCTTACTGAAGCACATCATGGGATTCTCGAGAAAATTCTTCAATAGATGGGATTTGAATATTCTCTCCTTTATCTTCAATCAAAGGAGGCTCATACAACCTTAAATTCTCAACATTAACAATAACATAAATTTGCATATATGAAGGAAAATCCAACCTGAAGGTATTGTTACCAATCTTTTCCAAAATTCTGAATGGACCATATCTAATTGGTTTGAGATTTTTACCTTCTCCTTGGAGCCTCTCTTTGTTAACGTGAAGCCAAACTTCATCTCCAACTTGGAAATTGTGATCTTGACAATGCTTTTTGTGCCTTGCTTTGTACTTGCCTTGACTTTTCTTAAGCTATCCTTGAACCTTTTGGTGTGTTGTAGATCTAACCCAAGATATTATGATAATAGAAATAACCCAATAAATAACAAGATCTGAATAGATAGAAATGCTTCTTTATTATCAAACCCTTATGGTAGGGCAACACCATACATTCACTCCTTAAGGAAGGAGAATACTCCACAACCCATATGCTTG